>JAECUM010001722.1:0-168913 GCA_016617855.1 Megalonaias nervosa
TATTGTAACTCAATTCTGTCTGATTCGTCTCAATATCTACTCCAGAAACTTCAAAAAGTTCAAAACACAGCTTCTCGGATCATCCTTAGAGTACCACGATCAGAGCATGCCTCTCCCCTGCTCTCTACCCTACACTGGCTATCCATACGATCCAGAATTAAACACAAAATTTGTTCTCTGTGCTATGTTTCACTGACGGACTCCAGTCCAACATACCTATCTGACCTCACCCATGTGTACACACCTGCAAGATGCTTACGCTCCTCTTCTGACACTCGTATTCTCATTATTCTCACTATGAAGATGAAATCATATGGACAACGCTCTTTTGCATACCAGGGCCCAGCAATGTGGAACGAATTGCCCACTGCACTTAGACACAAAGACACAGTGATCTCATTCAAGAGTGCTCTTAAAACTCACGTCTTTCAACTGCAAGAACAGACTTAAAGACCTAATAATGTGTCCTTGCCTTAAATATTTACAGCATATTTTCTGTTTCTACTTTCGTGGTGTTTGTTTTTAATTTTGTAATCATATCATTATATATGTTTTTTAAGTGTTGTCAAATGTTGTAAAGCGCTTAGAGCTTCTAAAGATTAGGTGCTATACAAAGTCCTCATTATTATTATTATATATATATATATATATATATATATATATATATATATATATATATATATATATATATATACATTTTATTTTAATGTAATTTTCTTTTCTTAACATTGGGAGAAAAAAGTGCTAGGGTCAGATGGTCGGCTGACCTGAAAAATATTTTTTTGTTTGGCTGAAGGCAGTTGGTTTTAGCAATGTCCATCTAATTTCTGTTAATTCTTTTGGCAGGTTTTGTGATTAGGTCATTTCAGGTAATATATTGAGCATCTTTGTTCCATGAACATGTTTCTTGTTTGCATGCATACACCCTGACAGATGTAGGTAAGGGGAATATATTGATAACTTGTCTGTCCATCACACCACATTAACCCACTGTTGGCTGGGTGATCAAGAATAGGCCAGATGTGTTCTCCAGAATGTTATAAGAAGTGATACATAGGGCAGCAGCTGTGTTAACCCTTTGATTGAGTGCAGGGTCTGAATTTTACCACCAGATCAGCCCAGGCTGGCTGTCATAGTATGTCTTTGGGCAAGGCACTTTACTACAATTACCTTACCTATTTGCCTGTCTGTGCCATAGAATTCCAGAAGTACAAACTATATTAAATTCTGCATTTAAGTCATTTCAGGCACTGTTGTGTGGCATCTGTATTCATGAAATATATTTTCTTTTATTAAACTGGTCTTCTACTGACAGTTATGGAGAATATATGCAAAAGATGTATTTATTTTTCAGTTTTTAAATGTAAGTTATAGTTGTAGATTGCATTGTGTTCGCTCATCATTTGATAGAAAATTAACCATATCTCATTTATCTGCAAGTTACCTGAGCATCTATCAAGGTGCACCTTATAGAAAAATGACTGGCAAGGCAGGACCAAAAGTTTTATATGTAGTTGTATATAAAGTACACCAGTTAATCAAAAGAAAGCTCCAAAAATATGAGCAGGAATAACTTTTAATTAACCCAGGAAATTTATGTTTTTGTGAGAAATTGTGTTTTTAGAGCAAGACTGGTGCATGAGAAAGTCTGAAATTATGTGAGATTTTAACCATGTTCTTGAGATATCACTGGTATTGGCTTGCTAATCACTTCACATTATAATTTTCTTGCATATCCATGTTGGTACTGCAATTTACTGTGTAAAATGTCTTCCACATTTCCACATATACATAGTTTTAGTTTTAGAGTCATTCCAGCTTACAGAGTGTGAAGGTTAAAGGTCATAGCCCATATTGTACCTGCAGAAAGTGCTCTTAGTCCTTTGCCCTTTAGCTGTCAGTAAAACTTATATGTCTGCAATGTTTCTCACAGGTAAGGGGGTCTGCAATAATAGGACAAGTGTACTTGACATGGAGCTTTGGTGATAATAGCCAATAAGGCTTAAGAAGCCATCTCACAAAAACACCTGGGGTAGCTGTGTGTTCAGCACAAGTAAGGGTTACAGGAAAGCTAGGTACAGTTCAGTCTTGCAATAATAGGACTTATTCTCCTGATTTCTTTTAAATGTTGACATGTTTATAACAGGTGTAAATAAGATCAGTTTAAATTAGATGTACAATGTGGTGGTGGATCATTACAAATGGGAGTCAAAAGCATTGGGACAACCACTGGTGAGCCAATGCAGTTCTCTTTAGTTGACATTTTGGGATAATCCATCACATTTTAATGGAAAGGGTTTAAGTTGGATCAGTCAGTTTTTAATGTTAATAAGCTGCATGAAGTTTGGAAAGAAAAGGTGTTTTATCAGGGACAATTCAGAGGGTGTCATTTACAGTGTAATCCTTTAAATTTATCCCCTTCTGAATAACATTTTTGATGGTTTGATTTTTCCATCAGTTCTTGGAACAGTTCAGAATAATTCACATTTGATGCATCTAAATCCAAGCTTAAAACTCATGTTGATGGACTAAAATGCGTACATTGTTTTAACTGAGTTGAAGGCCTAAGAGAAATGAGGGAGCTTGGTTGACAGAAATGGATGGAGAAAAACTTGGACTGAATAACTACTGATCTGTTTTTAAATTCCTCAGTGAATCTTGTTTATTTTTGTTTTTAATTGACTCATCTAAGTCTACAGGGTACTTTGTCAAACTTAATCAATTCTGGCAGAGTTAGAATACTGCATTGTTTTTCTTGTAGGCACCACTTTCAGTGTGTGCACACTTTTGCTAAGAGAAACATGCTTTTGCTGAGAGAAACAGGTTGAGCGGTAGTTGATTGTTAATGTTTACTGGCAATCTGATAGGGATCTGATGGACACTAATTAGAGGTGATGTTCTGTTGACATTGTCAGGTTCACCAATCAAATCACAACTTTTAAATTCATGAAAGTGACAAATGTCATTTGAACCATATAATTATGAACAATAACTCTCGGTAACACAATTATGCAATGTTATGTCTGATAGGATACTAATAACAAAACTGAAAATTCCAGTGGTCACCAAAACATGAACTTTTAGTCTGTCAGATCTACACATGGGACTGTGGTGATCTGACTTTAATCAGATTGTGTCCACTGTGGTCCAAAATAAAATACATATGGTTCCAGTCGCCTCTCTGTCCCTGTTTCTCATTGCCAACCCTAGCACTTTTTCCCCCATTGTTTTAAAGAAAAATCAAAAATTCTTATTAAATATATATATAATGTTTAAAAACCCCACTTGCTTACCCTAATTTTAAAATTAGTGCAATGGCTGTCACCTTTCTGAAGAAAGCTGAACTGAGTGAAACAAATGAAAAAGTTTTGTTTGTACCTGACTACCAGATTGTAAGAAATCATTTTCAGTTTATAAATCAGAACAAAGTATACAATATTTCGTCCAGAATTTTCAGTACTGCAGTTGAAAAAGTCCAAATTCATGAATTTTATATCTGCATGCGACACATCATTGGCCTTATTCACATACTGAGAAAAATGAGATTAAGAAGATTGCAGTGGATCAGCGACTGTTGGGAACATCAAGACAGCAACATAAAACAGTAGGCAATTGTCTGCAGCTTTACATGTCTTGGTTTTTGTGGTGTTCTCTATTCACTGCTACATTAACTGGCAGAGGAGCTGAGAAAGATGATGTGACCAGGCAGTGCTGGATTAAGGCCTTCCAGGGCCCTAAGCACTGAAAATATTATGGTGCCCCCACCTTTTACAAAATGTGAAACTCAAAAAAACTCATACTGTAAGAACAATTGGTCTGATACATCAAAGAAAGGGATTGTCATGAAGCTTTTACACCATTCCAAGAAATACATATCACAAGGAGAATACAGAGGTGCATCAAGAGATGTTAAATTCAGCCACAGAAGAGATAGGAAAATTCATGCTATATAGATATTTAGCTAGAGAGGGTCTATTGGGCATGGCACCTGGTAATTGTAGTAACATTGAATCTTTAATAGAATAAAAAGATAGAAAGTGTCAACAATTAAGAGGACTAAAATACATCGTGCAAGAGCATGAAAGAGAAAATTGAGGAGAAAAGGAAAAGGAAAGTGAAGATGATTACAATGATATAGAACCATCTAAATGCTTACATGAATACCAGTCAAGTTTTAAGCCATATGAGACAAAATCATCCACCAGTAAATCGGCTGATGTGAAAAATTTCTTCTTGAGTTCATCAAAGCAATATCTGCTCCTGGAGATGCAAGTGAGCTAAAGGAAGATTTGCACAAAGACTTCAACCATTTTTTTTTTTTTACAAATGTCAAGATTGTTCCAAATACCATAAAGGAAGACATGAAAGATTCAGTTTTAGAATTTACCATTGTGAAGTTCAAGACATCAGCGTCAACTGGAGACTGGAGTGTACAATACATATCAAGTTGATGGGACCTCTTCCAAATTTATGTCGCATTGTTACGTATGAGGAAAAATATTCATTTACTCCAGACACACCCAAAGTTCTACAAGGACAAAACAAGAGCCTGAAGGAAAAATATTTGTCTTTCACTTGTAGGAAGTAAAAGAGGTGATCTGTGTAAAAACATTTTGCAAGCCTTTCATTGTGGAAACATCAACCGGCAAGAAACTTATAAGTTGTTTAGGCTGTAACATTGATCAGCTTCTTCTTAAACAGAATGTGACCCTGGATATAGATAGTGAAGATCTGCTGACAGCATGTCATTGCCATAAGGACCTTCAGTACATGCAGTCCATTCATGACACCACTATGTGCTTGATTTAATGCTGAGTTGTCTCATTGAAATTCTGTCATCAACTTTGTACCCTCAGTGGATTTTGATACAGTCCTCATTCATCTCTTTGATACCAGTCTCCACTGAAAGAGAAAGAAAACTGGAACTTTTAAACGCTCTGTTTATGTTTGGTTACAGAAACAAATGCCTGGGCTGTGCAACATCACTAAAATAATGAAAGATAACTAGATAGGAAGTACATGTACTCAGCAGCTCTGATTGCCATCATATTTTGCATGTAAGGAAATGACATTTTACTATGAAATTATGGAATTTCATGTGAAATGGTTTTAATGAGGACTTTTGACAATCAAGACCTTCAGCTTTCAAATGTTTTCACGTTGAAATCAATGAGAAAAATGAGTCAGTTTCATCCATAAGGCTAAATGTTGATGCATGCATTTCCTTGTTAAAGAAAATGTATTGTCCAGAGATCTACGATATGGCTGTATTGTCCTTTTTTGAAGTGAGACAATTATATAAATGTCTGGCAAAGAAGAACTCAGACATGTGTACCCCAGGAAATGCACTGAGAGAGTTAGGAAGCATAATTCAATATCAGATTATTTATACAGTAAAATGGAGTCATGTGGCCTCTTTGGTGGGTAATAAAAGTAGGTGCAAGTATATATGTGCTTCATTGGCACAGTTACCATCTTAACTCAATGCATATTAAATGAGAAATATACATATAGTAGAAACAGAGATTGCATATATAATATTTTACTTTGTTCAGAGAACCACACATTGGTACATATATGTGTATACTGTGTGTGTGCATGTGTGTGTATGTGTGTGTACAATATGCATACATGCATCTAATGTATAGCATGAATAGAGTGTCAAAACTGTACTCCACAGTCAATCACATGACATGCATTGAATCCATAATGCATATAATTCAATCGAAAATATGTACACAAATTTAAAATATTCAATAATTTTGTCTCTGATCATTGTGTGTCTGAATGGAATGGAAAAAAAAGAGCAAAATTATGTAAGGAAAGACGAAGCACATTTACAGTTCCGTATGTTCTGAGGTCAATAAATGGTGTCTGTATAAATTTTATACTGCTAGAATTTTCTCATCTGCAAATCAGAATACTTTGTTGTTGTTTTAAAAACTGATTGATTTTCAGCTGTTTTCTGTTAGTGTCACATTTGCTGTCCTAGGATGGTCAAATTGTTAATACCTAAAATTGTTACTGTTTGACGCATCCTGTCCAGGGCTTCTAGCTTCTCTTTAACGATAAAAGCTTGAATTTTCTGTGTACTGTTATCCATTGTAAATGCCCACTAAAATTAACACTTTCACATCTATGCATTTCAATGACTACATCAAAAATAATTTCATTCAACAATGGGGTCATTTTTAAAGATAAAGTGTGACATTATTCATTGGCCAGCTAATTGTGTTCTAACAACACCACCAAGCCACATGCACATGTTGGCTGCTTTCATTTTTTGATGTTTTATAAATCGCTACCTCATAATTTGAAGTTTTAGCCCTGTGATTGACTTTGATGATTGGCAGTGTACTTAATATGTGTGTGTGTGTGTTTGATTTGGATTTTTAATGCAGCTGTTAGTAACATTTTAAGTCTTTGGTGTTACTTGGCTGGGGTTCGAACCCGCGACCTCCCACATCCGAGGTGGACACTCTAACTACTAGGCCACCACAGCAGTCAGGCAATGTACTTGAAATGATTTATAAATTGTGGTGAGAATCTTTATCAACCACTGCATTGTTTGATGCTTGGTTGTGTATGCAGTTTAAAGAACAAATATATGTTGGATATTGTTTGAGCAACAATTGTATACAGAATGCATTGAAGACGAACACAAGGAAGACTTAATGGCTTCATTGTTCATGAATCAGCAATAATAAGATTAACACTTATGAGGAGACATCTTCAACAATAAACTTACACCAAAGTTCTCAAAAGGCCATTGGTTCAGTACTTGTATTTCCAATTATGATTATTTTGCATAAAACTTCAAGAAATTTATGAAATTCTAAAATTTCAGGAGACATGCCCTGATTGTATTATATTCTAATACAATACGTGATCTCTTTTCCAAAATGCTAATAAACTTTTTACACATTATTTTTCATTCTTTTAAGAAAAAAATATGTTGAATTTATTAAATTATGATGTATTCTGTTGGTTTTAAAATGCTATGAATCCTATAAAATCCCCCCCCCCCCAAAATTGTAGGTGCATCATTGTGTGAGATTGACAAATTAGAAACTGATAGGAGATAACAATTGTATGGACTGTTCATAAAGCCATTTAAAATGTTCGTTTGTGGCTGGAAAAATACATGAAGTTATGAGGCATTTTTAATAAATTCATATTCATAAAAATGACACTCATTACTAAGTTACATGTGTCTGCATCAACTATGTGTTGTAATGACACTCAATAAATATTAAGTCACATGTGGCTGCATCAACTGTGTGTTGTAGGTCACTATGTGGACATTAACTGGAGGTATACAGTAGTTAATACCAACCAGCAAGAATGCATCACCCTCACAGAGTCAAATTGATAGTAGAGGGTAATTTAACTGGGGTGTCATATTACCATGGATGGAATCTATCCAAATTCTTGGGGCCTTTTTCATTGCTGAAAATATGATGTCTGAGGAAAGCTGTATTGTTAACATCAGCACAGTTTTTGAACTAACTGGAGTGTTTCAGCCCTTTGAATGTGGGAATGCTTTTCCATTTGTTGCAATCCATAAATGACAGAGTATGTACATTAGTACTTATGTGCAGAGTAACAACTGTCAATTTAAACTGTGGAACTGTACAAGAAAGGTCTTGACCCAGTTGTTGGAACACACACTGAATCATTGTTGATTTCCCAGTTGAAATCAAAAAATGGGTATATCAGACATACATTTATTCTTGAGCTGTTTAAATATTCACCAGACATGAGGAGGATGCAGAGGAAATATTCACCAGACATGAGGAGGATGCAGAGGAAATTAATTAAACCAATCGGCTGATGGCTGATTGTGTCACAGTTTTGAATGAACAAACCAGACTTTATAGAGAAGAATCATTGTGGTGGCAGGTGCAAGGTTCATTGGGAGAGGTACATTGGACAACAGCTGCTCATAGTCAGAATGCAAGGCAGCTACACAGATTTTCTCTCCTCTGATAGAGCAAAATAAAAGGAAACTGGTTTTATCATGGGAGACTACCAGCAAACTGTGCTCCAAAAGGAATTGGGGTCATAATTTTGGCTTGAGCAATTAGCACATCTGTAACAAAGAATGATTCAATCCTTCAGCAACTGACACTCTGTAATAAAATTTGTGGATACAATACATTGAGGAAATTGAGTTTTCAGTACAAACAAAACCCTAATGAAATGCATATGGCATAAACCCAACAGTTTAATATTTACCTCATAGGGTACATTTGGCATAACGACGATGTCCAACCCTTTCTCCCTTTATTTTAAAGATATTCCATTGATTAACTCTAGACAGATGTCAAATATCTAAACATTTCTTATTGTGGCATAGGTCTGATATGTTCCAGTCTATGAACGGATAAAATTTTGTATTTTGTGTATTTGTGCAAGTTTCCTTATCTCATGTGAATGATCTTCGCTGCAAAATGTACATACGCAAACAGTATGCATGCTTTGTTTGACAAGTTAACTGTTCATTCTCCTTTACCGAGAAGGAAGGAGTTTGTTGTGATCTTGTGCTGGCTGTGCTCTTCGTTAGTCTTGGGTGTACGTGTTTGATCCTTGGTTTCAGCATCTGCAGGTAAAGTTGTTGCATGTCCAAGGTAGGTACTTGCCTGTGCATCTCCTTGGTTTCCTGAACCTCAGAATCACATATCTTTTTCCTTATTCACACAAGAGGTTTTAGACTTTGTCAAAACAGGTATAATTATACCAGTGTAAGATTTCCTTCATGAGAACATGCAAAAAATTGTCTTGCCATGGGATTGTTATCCCAGTTTTGTATGCATGTTCAATCTGGTTTATGTAACAATTGTGCACTGTTCACTAGAGTGAATGTGTAATTAGTGTTGTTATCTATGAGACATGCACATCTTACTGTAAACAAAATGGTGATATGAAGGCAGGATGAAAGCAAACACTAATTAAAAAATTCAGGAAGATTTGGAGACTTGCACTTAAGAAGATGTTGACGCGTGAACACAAATTGTACTCTTACAGCTATGTAGATATACGGTAATTAAGCTGGTAAAGAAACTGACACAAAAACAAAGTATGAACCATTAATGTGTGTTTATTTGAGTTTGGAGGGCGGGTAACAGCACTTTGTCAAGGAAATGGAAGACAAGTGCCTTTCTTAAAAGATAAGGTCACAGAGGCAACCATTCCTGGACTGACCTGGATGGGTATTGAATCTAGGACCCATGGATTAGGAGTCTATTTCTCTACCAACTTGAGCTACTGCAGCTCCCTAATGTGTACGTCAGGGGTCTCAAACATGTGGCCCATAGGCCGCATGCTGCCTACCAAGCCGTATCCTGTGGCCCACAAAATGATTGGCATCACAAGGTGTCATGAGAGATAACAAAGGTGTGTGGCCCTTGGACCATCAAAAATGCCTTCATGAGGCCCTCAGGGTGGTTTGCATTTGAGACCCCTGGTGTATGTGATAATCATGTTAGAATTTGTTGCACACTAGTTTATGTACAGCTAAATAGAGTTAAAAGCGTTTACTATGCTGAATATTTTCAGAACTAACTGAGCACAACTTGAGAGTAGCCATCAACCATGGCCACAGTTAATGATGATGATGTCAAGATTCAGATGCTGAAAGCTGATGGAGTGGCACATGGTGAGTTTTCATGTTATGTACAATTAATTTTCTGTAGAATTAGATTCAACTCATACACTGTATCCAACTTGGTCTGACCAGTATTTAATGTAAACCCACCCCCCTTCCCTTTGCTGATTGTTTACTTCAGGCTGATGTATTTTGTTCCCATTCCTTAAGTAAGTGTTGACATCATCAGGATTATGATGCTATCCTGTACATGATATTAAAAGAAAGATGATGTTTGGCTAATATACAAAGAAATGGATCTTTTAACATTCCTCTGGACTGGCATACATTTTACTTTTGTTTCTTAGAGATATGATTTGGCTTGCTTTGTTTCTTATTTTTAATCTAATTGCTTTCATTAATGCTAACAGTGCCGTCTGGTGCCCCCAGATTTGGTGCATCATGTTTTTGTTTCATGTTAATTTTTTTTCCCTAGACACTGGTTTAGCTTTGCATTGCATGGCAGTGAAAGCTGAAAAAGGTTGTGTTACCAAAGCTTGCCAGTCCATGTTTTGTGGTGGGGTGGTATATATTCTGGTCCTTCTGTCCTGTTTGTCTGTATGTCTTGTACATAATTGAGGATGCTGCTACAGCAGATCAGGATCTTTGTTGCTTGCAGTTTGACTTGACTTATAATTAAGCGAGTATATATGGTAAGTCTTGTGTGAATCCAGTAGAAGGCAGTACTTTTAATGTTCCACACCCACCCACCACAAGCCAAAAAATGGACCTACTAAAATGTGGTTATGTACAAAGATTGTTTTAAGCAGCATATTAATTAATTAGTAAACATTAGATGTGATTATCTTACTGTTACTGCATTAAGAGTTTGAATTTTTACAAAAAGCTTGAGTTAAGTGAAATATTAAATCACAAATTGATTGGCCATATATATTTATCACGAAAGTAAATAAATGTAGTCATCATTTTATCTTAATATTTTCTCTAGAGCTATGATCATCCAACTAACTTCCCACCCTTTCCTTGCAAAATTCATCTGATATAATTGTGTCTTCATATGACAGTGTTTGCATGCAAATATACATAAATTCATGTACCCTGTACTTGTTGAAGAAGTGCATCTATATAACCATATTATATGTTACACTGACTAAAGTGATTGTATTGTATCTTTTGAGTTCTGTTTCTTCAGACTTTTATGCAAGCCAGAACTGACCATATGATTTCAAATTGTACATCGTAGGGCATATTTCCATTGAAACAAGAGTCCAGTGTGTAATAAAACTGCATATCAAGTCTTGAAAATCATTGCTACCAAAAGTCATGACAAGAGAGTAGAGGTCCTGTAAGCAGGATTCTTTAGTCCAGAGATCTCACCAGTATGACACCTTGCTTGAAGAGCCTCCGGTTTCTGGTTCTGGATGCCCAGATTTTTGGGATATGGGACTTTCACCTTTATTTTCAAAATCGTATAGATAACTCTTGGAATAATAAGTTATTGTTCATATTTCAGTGACTTGAAGAAAATCATAGTTTTATACTTTTGTGTGATCAGAGTGTTATATATAATTAATCTGGTACATAAACATACCTTGTATATACTTATGTATACTTTTCATGTTTGGTTATATCACATTTGTGTGTCACACAATAGTATTATGTAAACACGAAAGAAAACCATGTCTCTGGAATTTAATACCCTGTCTACTTGAAAGAATAATGTCATGCAACTAACCATTTACAAGTTGTGTTCCAAATATCATGCAGAATAATTTTCTTGTTATCTTGCTTATCTGTTAAAAAAGTGAACTCTGAGAATAGTTTTGCCCATTTGCATTACTAGTATTCTCACATACACGAGACAGGAAACTCATGAAATTTATATTCACTTGTCTGTCTTTATTTGGAATGCAAGACGAACAGTAGCCACTTTTCTGGTATTGACATCAGGATTTCTTTAAGATTTTGGTTGTAGCTTTTCATTACATATATTTCCCAAAATTTTATCCCTTCTTAGGACAAGAGGGAAAGTTTATTTTGCTTTTGTGCCTTTTATCTTTCAGATTTTTAATATGTCACAAGGTGTGGTTAAGTGCAGGCGCAAGTATCTAGGTACCAGTCACTGAGCACTGGTCACCAGGTACACGTTACTGGACTTGGGGCTTTTAGTGCCAGTCACCAGTTTCAGGGCAATGCTCCTGAAGAACTGGTTGCTGGGATTTGATCAATAGTCTAGGGGCATGGATTGCGTCAATATCTCTTGCCCTTTTTTTTATTTTATCATTTAATCACAAGGAGTTTGGCTTTGCACACTGGGCCTGAGAAAGGGATCAAATTGATATCCTTTGTTCACAGCATTCCCTTTTAATCTTCATGAGACTTGACAAACTCCTGTACTTGGTAATGAGTCTTCCATTCCCCCCCACCATGATGTCACAGATGTCACTTTATTGGTTCCTTGGTATGTTGGACACAACAAAATCAGCCATAGACCTTCTCCATCTCCATCAGCTTTGTGCATTGAAAAGGAGGCAGGCCACCACTTTCCACCTGGATCATCAAGAAGGGATTGCCGATCTCATTCTTGTTCTCTGAGGAAGAAGATTGAATGGATTTTGCCATTGCCCCCCAGTGAGCTTTTACAAGATGATGAAAACCCATTTAACCCCTCTTTATCCAGTGATGGAATCTAGGGAGGATAGTTTTCTCTCACCTTGAGATGATGTCCTTTCAGTTCTAGTTGACTGAGTTTCCAGAAAAACCTGTTGTGGCAGACCTTTCCTACCACAAGACTTGAGGTCTCTAGGGGTCCCAGTTCTCCAGTGTCCTGATTGATTGAGGCATGATGGCCTTAAAGATACTGTTCTGGAGAACCTCTCTCTGATTTGATGACTCATCTGGTTGTAGTCCCCAACCTTGAGAATAGGATCTACTTTCACACTTCATGATGCTAAGTGGAGGATCTCCTGTGATTGGTGCTGTATGAAATATATTGAGTCTTTAACTTAACTCCAGTTACAGACTTTCTTCTCTTTTGTTTTAAGGAAAGAGAGTGTTTCTGTAACTACAATAAGAGCCGTCAAGCAGCCCTTTCAAATACTCTACAGGTTCTATCGTCAGTTGGTTTGAGAATGGAGGAGGATGGATCAGAGTTGTCTCTTTCTCCCAGTCATTGGTTCCTCTGATATTTTGGCAGCCACCCCTTTCAGGTGGATTGACCTGACTATAAAGAGAGTTTACAAGTCCCACACCAAGAGGGATCTTATTTTCATGAGAATTAGAACACATCAGGTTAAGGCTCTTGCTGCAATTTGAGCATGCTTTAATTATATGTACTCCTGTTTGAATTATGCAGTGAAAGTTGCCTTCCAGAAGTCTCACTCTATGTTTTCGTTGTCTTGGTTTCGAGCTTTGTTTCACCAAAGTCAAGTCATTTACAATTTGGTCCAGTCATGACAGCACAACATGTGACATAACCATCTACCAGCTTATTGTTGGGAACACTCATATAGTAATGTTAAGCAAGGTTAAGTGCCTTTTTGTACCAGATTTGATTTTGAGGTCAGCAGCCTCCCAATTAAATGGTTTCAGCATTACAGTGGTGCACTGTAGCAGGTAATGTATTGTTGTTATTGAAATGTTGTCTTTTTGCAGGGTAAAACTAATTTTAATTACTTGGTACTAACACAGAGATACTCTACACCCTCCTTGGTCAGCTGTCATATAGTTTCTGTCCCGATCAAAAGAGGAAGATATTCTATATGTTGAATACAATTAAGGCATCAGACTGAAATGGGTTCTATTCTTTTCTTCTCAATTGGAGAAGGGAACAATTTGATTGGACTCGAGATATATCTTTCCAGAAAAGGCTGGCAATAGTAGCTGGTAAGTGTTACATAATTGAAACTAGTTTCAGCCCCCGAAAACTACATTTTTTTAAATATAGGCAAAATGCAAGAAATAAATAAAGGTTGGGCTTGAAAAGATGATCAGAGAATCGTGTGCATTCTGTTCAGTTTTCATTGCAATTGTTGAAAAATTAAAATGCATTCTGCTTTTGCATGTTCTTAAATATACCCTGTATATGTTTTAAAATAGAAACATGTATGGAATGAGTGGTAAAGTGCAAAAAGTCATCATTAGATAGCTTGTTGATAGTGGTGATCATAAAGTATATCGTCAAAGTTGGAGTTAAGCTTATATTTTTATTTTCTCATATTTTAAATTGCTGCAGCAAATGAGACTACTGGTAAGTATTTTTTCCTGTGCTTTTTTCTTACCTGGTGTTTCAATGTGATCGTTGATTTCCATTAGTTCAGAATTTGAGTTCAGAATTTTTAATGCAATAATATATAAATGCTTTAGCTTTGCCACATGAAAAATTGGCACATGTATCTACGTTTACACCATGTTGAAAGTTGCAAGTGAATTGTCATTCAAATGGCATTTAATATGCTGCATAAATGATGATGGAATTGAATGGCAGACTGAAGTTTCAGGTTGTTAATACTTAGTGCAGGCAGTAATATGAGAACAAAGTCATTTCTCAATGTTGCCATCATGTCAAGAGCTTGCCAAAACTATACAGATCATATCTGCTTCCACAATACATGTATCATAAATATTATACAAAGCTTGGACTTTACAAGAATGCTTTGCTCTGTAATATGCATAACTTCCGCCATACTACCTGTTCTTATCAATAACACAAACATTTTGCATTTAAAGATTATCTTTCAGTAAATTTTCAGAATAAACTTAATTTACTTATTCATCCATACTGTATGAAACTTCTGCCAAAATTGTTGTCATGAATTGCTTGCTGTTTTAAACCAGTTTTGAAAATTGCCAAGGTGGGGCGAAGATTCTCACCATACTGAACCAGTTCTTGTTATGTACCTTTAAGGAGCTGTGTATATATATCTATATATATATATATATATATATATATATATATATATATATATATATATATATATATATATATAATTTCAGTAAGTACCTTTCCTATATCATTTTTTCTGCCTAATATCTTGGTAATATTATTTCTGTATCATGGACCAAGATCAGACTTTGTGGTTGGCTTGCACTTGGTATATGGATGAAGCCTACCAGTATTGGAGTCAGAAGGTCAAAGTTAGTGTGATGGAAAATAGAAAAATGGTTTCTTTTCAATATTTCAGTTATTAACCATGAACTTTCACTACCTTCCCCAAGGTTTGTGGATGACTTATGGATTGAGTAAGAAAGAAGGTTGTTGATTTGGGGGTTAAAGATCAAAGGTCAATGTCACTGTGATTGAAAAGAGTAAAATGGTTGTTGCATAATAGCCTTAGTTCTACACCACACACCCTGACCAATTTATGTGGACCAGGAGGGCTTGCACTTGAAGTACAGAAGAGGCCTAATGATTTTAGGCTCAAAAGGTCAAAGGTCAAGGACGTTTTGGTTCGGAGAAAAAAAATGTGATTTGCAAAAGAACTTATTCTTTGGTATTCTTTGGTAAATTCTTTCACCAAATTTTGTGGACGACTGGCACTTATGCTACAGAGAAATCTAAATAATTTCAAGTCTGAAGGCTCGAGGTTATGGACATTATTTATTTATATTCATAACTGAATGATTTGAGAATACCTATTTTTGGCATTTACATAATCACCTTGAAATCAGTGATATGCATCGTAATGTTTGATAGGCAAACTTTTGAGAATGATTGGATAACATATTTTTATCCTGTTATACATTAACTTATTTGTCAACCAGTAATTAAGATTGTATTCACAAGTTAGTGTTACATAAAGAATGGATAATAAATGCCACTTGAGGGTGCTAGAATTTTGGTAAATTTATAGTGCATTTAAAGAAACTAAAGTGGCCAATAATTAGAGATGAATGCCTTTTACTTCCAAACCCACCTGTCAAAGAAATCTTACAAGTTATATTTTTAGCAGTTTTCCCCTAGTCAAACTGAAATCGGTAATATGCATTAAAACAATTTTTGACACACTGATTTATCAGAGCTGGCAAGCTTGGCATATACCGGCAAGCTTGGTACATATTGGAGCTCACAAAATGCCTATGGCTAGGTTAGGACTTGAAAGTTGGCGAATCCCCAATACAAACAAATATTACGATTAAAATGAAAATAATAAGCTATTCCCTATTTTACAAATCTTTCAAATAGTAAATAGTCACATTACTGTGTCTACACTATAAAATGTAAGACTGACTTTGACACTGACTACAAAATATGATAGACTTTGATAGTATATCGTGTGAAGTAAAGGACTGATAGATAAAAGAAACTGCAGGAAGTTATATAATAGAAAAGTGTAATTACTAAATAAAGGTGCAGAAATATGGTTAGATCACCCAGTATAAAATCTGCAGAACATAAAATATTATGAACTGAGTACAACCCATCTCGCTCCATCTCACATTATTTTGGATTTGCTGACAGGAAAGTACCTTGCAGACTTGAGCTTACCCAAGCTGAATTTGAGCTTATACTAGGAATCAGGCAAGTGAATTTGTAAAGCCCTGTTGCTATTGAACAGTTCAAACACTGCAACATGTTCATATTTCTTGGGATGAAATGAATATCTTGTAATTAGTTGGCTGATTAAATAAAAATCCATAAACAAAAAGTGCAGCAACAAGAAGCATGGAAAAATGCAAGTTACCAGGTAATATAATAATATGGAAATTAAGCAGACTTGAGGAGGTTTTATCAGCAATAAAATTAATAACATTAAGATGATATATTGTTATGTGGGCAAAGAGCTAGGCTTACGATACTATATACCTATTTTATAAAACTGTATGTGCTGCAAATGTTACCAGTTTTAAATACTTACAGACTTGTTTTTAACAGAATTGGAGAAAGTTGGTTCACTTGTAATAGATGTTTAATATATGTTACAATATGCATGTTGTATTCATATTGTTTTTTATGTTCATCATGCGCTTTTATCTGTTGTATTTAGGTCAGACTGTATACAAGATATTTTAAAGTCGATCATCGTTGGTATCATTCATGTATTGTGTTAATAAGCATCCACAAGCCTTCCTTATTAATCTCATTTCCCAGCTGTCACCTCCATACTTTATAATGATTGAACTCTGTGATAATTTATTACAACCCAGGTTTCGATTTTTAGCTCTTTAGTTACAGAATTTGACCAAATACGAAAAAAGTGTGGATTCTTTAAGGTCTTATGGTGGCAATTACTAAAAGTATATTAACATGTTTAAAACAATTGTTATTGAGAGAAACTGCTTAGTATTATTTGAGCAACTCTGATTGAAAGCATCTTGGCATATCAGTATTTCAGAAATGATGTTGATGTGCTATCAGATACAGTTGAACCTATAAAAAACTGGAAAAACCATGAAACAGTCGTTTTCATAACATTTGCGATCAGCAGTATTCATCCTAATGGTCCAGTAATTTTGCCAGCTACTCTTGCATTAGGCTGTTGTTATGTCAGTGAGGTGGGTGATATCAGGTCTACTTGGGCCTCAGGTTGACAGGATTCAAGTTTTTAAAATCAGGTTTAACACAAAAATTTTCCCCATTTCCCAAGTTAAGTATACCTATTATAGCAGAATTTAGTGAAAATTCAGTATAATAAAATTGTGTTGTTTGGAGACTTTTTATTCTGTTCTAAGATTGCTACTTGTTTAGATGTTCAGGAGTGGTTTTTTTAAAACTCATTAACTCCTTGCACAATGTTTATGCATCATGAGGTTGTACTCTGCTTAAGAGCTCTGTAGCATCAAGGTCATTTAAGATACACCAAAGTGGGTGGAATTACAGAAAAGTGGACAGATGTAGCTCTACAATAATACCAAATAATCAGGACTTTATATTAGCACTACAAAATACAGAGGGAAGAACATATTTTGAGACCCAATTTATTTGCACAAAAAATTTGCTGGTTGTGAGAATCAGAGTTTAGACTTTTGGGCCTGAGATGTAAGGAAGACCTGTCTAAAAAAAAACAGTTTTCAAAAAGCAGGATAAGTTGCAGATTTGGAGTAATGATGGGTCCAGTTAGCAAAAAAAAAAAGGAACTCCAACATTTACCCTTCTGCACATGCACAAGTGAAATAGCCAATGAAAAAAGATGTTTCTAACACAACTAGGCATCTGGCTAAGCAAAAGCATCTTGGAATCAGATGTATTTGAATGTATTTGGCAGTGACCCCCAAAATTAATTTTCTACTCTATTTTAGGCAAAAATGACAAAAATCTCTTGAGGTTAATGAGTTAATGTATATTAAATATCAATATTTACAGCATTCACATATCAAGGTAGAATGCATCACTGCTGGATTTATTCCTCCCAACGTAATGTAATCATGAGAAATTAACTAGGCAGTCAAAAAGGAGTACAGTTCAGAATGTTTAATTCATATCTTTCATATTCCTGCTTGTCACAGTTCTTTTCAGTGAATTTGTCATTTTTAGCTGTACCTGATTAATTTTTCATTATATCCCCTTTTAATTTCACATCTTTAATGTAGATTATATAAGGTATATATATATTGACTATACCTTTGCTCTGTGCCTTATTATTCCAGAAAACATGGTTTTGTTTTGGAATGGACCATTTCCAGAATGGCTAATTTACCCTTAATAATATGTAAGCATTTAGACTAAAAACAAATAGATGACTTGAAGCATCTGAGTGATGCAGAGCATTGTTTTTGGATACACTTCTGTCATGATGATTTGGGCAGTATGACTGTTTTGGGCTTCTGTTTATTTCTTGAACCCTTTGCTGCCTTTCTGTCATAGACTTGTCTGGTTAATATCTCCTCAACCATTTTAAATATCATAATGATACTTTGTATCATGGTAAGAGTTTGTGTTCCATGTAAGATTTCACTTTGTCAGATTAATTCTTTTAAAACTATCTCCCCACCTTTATACGCCTGCTGTATGTTGTGGTATCATCTGTCCAGCCAATTACCTGTACCTGTTTTGCTTTTGTCCAACAAATAGAGCAATCCACCATCTAAAGTTACCAAAATTCTGTGGAGGCTTGCACTTGGGTTATGAAAACACTCTTGTCAGTTTCAGGCTCAAAAGACTAAAAGGAATTTGTTTTGTTTCCACACAATAATTTGAGTTCTCAAGCATCTACATTTACCAAACTTTCTGGATGTCCTGCACTTTTGGTAAAGAGAAACACTATCAATTTCAGGGTGGAAAGGTCATAGGTGAAGGTCACTGTGACTGAAATAAGAAAAATGATTTTCACACAATAACTTTAGTTCTGCATTGCAGACCAGGACCAAGATTTATGTATGGCTTACACTTAGTATAAGAATGAAACCTGCCAGTTTTTATGTATGAAGGTCAAAGTTTAGGGTCAGCAACTTGGAGAAGAAAAGTGGTATCCACGCTAAATATCAGTTATCTGTATAGAAGACTATGAAACATGGGGCAGGCATGTAATGTGTTGTTCGTGATACTCTTGTTTGAAAATTCTACGTACATTTCTTGTCTTGTGAGGGTATTATGTAAGCACCTTCTTAGTGACAGATCTTGATTAATCTGTTGTGATATTTAATGAGTGAATCTTATGTACCGTATGTATGTTTCTATGTCTGTCTGTCTGTATGTATGTCTTGTACGTATGTATGCGCATTCAATAGCACTGCAGCATGAATAATAGCTATATGGTGCCAGTTATGAGTAATGGTCTACAAATGTAATGATGAATAATTGCACAAAAACTTTATAACTTTAATCAAACTGGGAAATTAGAATGTTGATGCACAACTGACTCAGACTGGAAATTAGAATTATTAAAGTAACTCAAACTGAATGAGTTAGAAATGTTTATGCAACTCATAGAAATGTTATTCTGAGACTGAGTTTGAATTATTAATGAGAGTCAAACTGATTGGAATCAGTTGGTGTTTTATTGAACATCAGCATATGTAGGAGCAGAGGTAATTGTGTAAAGTGTCTTGCCCAGGCAGTGGTGGATTTAGGGCTGTGTGGGACCCATGCGAAATGAGGACAGTGGGACCCCAAAATCTAATTTCTGTATCATTGAAGATTTCTGTGAAATGTTCATAGACAATTACAGGTTTGTTTTCAAAATCAAATTTATTTTCAAATAATCTGCTTTAATTATAATCTGTTTTAAACAAACCCCAATATTTTAGCCCCCCACCTTGCAGTGCACTTTTTCACCTCGTTAAGGTCACTACTGGCCCAGGTACGTATGATAACTGATCTTATGATAGGATTTGAATCTGTGTCCTTCTGGTCACAAGTCTATAATGTTATGTACAGAGCAACCATGACTTCTCAAACTGGACATGAGAAATGTTAATCTTACTCAGACCAGATGAGTTAGAAATGCTAATTGAACTTTTACTGGACAAGTAAAAAAAAATTTGGATGAATCCAATTGCTGAATATAAAGATTGGATTTTAACTGATTTTCATTTAATTGTTACACTAGTTGTAATTTAGATGTCCAGCTAAATCATTACATGTGGTTACCTCCATACAGAGGTCATCTGCTCATAAGATTCACATGATCATCTTTTCTTTCATAAATAGTTCCAAGATGCATACATTTTCCTGTATAATTATAAATTTTGAAAGTCATGCAGTTTTTTAAAGCATAAATTGATGTATTTTTTGTCTTAATTGTTGAGAGTTCATAAATTTAAAGCTTCAGATGAAATTTTAAATAAAACAACAAAATATTAACAATGACTATGGTATATTTTCTTTCCTCAAAACATATGTGCAGTTCTTTATATTTACATTGTTTAGAACTTTACTTTTAACTGTCACCATATAGCCATCATTATGCTGATGTGCCATTAAACCCTAATTTATTCATTCTTTACATGGAGTTTTAAACACTGCTTCAGTATATTCTTTCTGATACGCTCTCATTCCATGACTCCATCATCTCTTGTGTTGGTGGGTTAGGTGGCCATTTATATGAAGGCCACTCATTGATCAAGTGATTTTGGCTTGTCTCCATGTTGACCTTAAGACACAAGTTTGACTGTAGTTGGATAAATAGAATTTGGATTAATGAGAATAGACTAAACTTCTTCTGCATAAACATCTTTTTATTAGCATCATCGTTCCTTAGAAAATATTCTAGCACCTTATATTCCTTATCCAACTACTGTATTTTAAAGGTGACCACTAAACATTTCCTGTCATATTCTGTCACTTTACATTCCTTATCCTTCTATTTTTAAAGATGAGAATGATATGGTGATGTCAGGAAACTTGCGCCCTCGAATTAACTCAACTGGCAGTTTTATTTTTCCAGGAGCCCTTGTAGATGGTAATGGCAGCATCTTGTAATTTCTATGAATGTTGTTTGTTTTTTTTACCCACTTCCCCAGTATATAATTTCTTTAAGTTATAATTATCCCGAGGCTGCTGTTTTCTGTTTCATTTATGCACCTATCTTAAAACTTGGAGATAACCTTGCACAGTAACTCCACAGTTGCAGGTAGGAGATCGTGGGACCTTTTCAACATGCGCCCCATTTTTTATATTTTTTTTGAGTAATCGATATAAGCTGTTATGTTGTTCGATGTGAACTGCTTGGTTGATGTACATGTACGTAAAGTTTGAATATTAAGCACAGACATATACACTGTTCTTAACAAACTTAACAAGAGCTATTCATGAGTAATTTTTTAATTCACATAATAATAGTCCTGTATGTTGTGATAGCAATAAGCCTTGTCAACCAGCTATACCAGTTTTACATGCCTCTTAGGAACTGTCACGTCAGTCGCATATTTGGAAGCAGCACTGACTGATTCAAAGTATATTATGTTGGAAAAAGTTAATATTTATTACAGAAATTAATAAATTCATGATCCAGGTGCGTGTGATCATTGTCATTCTCTCCTGGTGCGAGAATTCTGTAAGGTCTGCTGGTCTACAGTGATTTGAATTCATTATGCTTGAGTAACCATTCCCTTTTTGAATTTATTTTGGAAATTCGAATCTGTATTTTTTTCTCCTTGTATGCATCTCTGGATATGAGTGCAGCAATGTTTTTGATGAAGGTTTCATCTCCTCTTCTTTACAGTTTCTATCAGTGATCATTGACCATTATGCTTTCCATTGATGTTTCAGCTAATCAAAATCAGTGACATTTCTGTCAGTTAATGAAATTGATTCTCTTTTGCTTTTTGGCAGTGAGCACAATCTATTCAGTGAGATTCAGATGCGCTATTCGATTGATTCAGTCTGAAATCAGTCATAATGATCTTTTGCCTTTACTTTCGTGGTTACTTTTTATGCACCTCATGATGGGATCTTTTTTGTGCCAAAGCTGAAAAAAGGGTCTTTAAAATAAGGGTGCAATCTCAAATGAACCCGGTGTGTGCTTATTTTCTATATACAGTATATATTTTCTTGTGTGAATATGCTTATTTTCATGCCTGAGCTGATTATATACACTGACCTCTTGATAAAAGTTTAATGAATTGGGTATTTTCTTCCTCTTTTGGAATTATTGTATTTTTTTAAAAATTCAGTTTAGTATTTTGTGAATGCCACTGAACACAAATGTTATGCTGTGAGACTAACTCTTAATCATCCGGATGTTAATTGTAACTTTTGTGAATGCATCAAGCAGCATAGTGACCATGACTAGTCCAGGGTGCTTGTTGTTTTTTTATTGAATGTTCTCATGGTGAGCAGGTACAATATTTGCTGGTCTATAAGTCAATGTGGAGTACATGTTGAATTCACTAATTTTGTAAATTTTCCATCCTGCATCGATGTTTTCTTTTTAAAACCATGGGGGGGGGGGGAGTGTGTTAGGGTCAGCAATGAAAAACATAGATGGCCAGCTGACTGGAAATACATATTTCTTTTTGCCTAATCCATTTATAAGTCATTTCAGATTACAAGATGAAGCCCAGATTTCCTGATAAAAAAGTAATGACTTAAAGGCCAGCAAATACAATACTATCATTTCAGATGTGCATGGGTCTTCTGAAATGTGGGCTGATGATATAGTTTATACTGATCACATTTGTAATCATACAGCATGTACTGTACTTGTGGCACAAGCAATACACTGACTACTCTGGACTTAATACTTGAAATTGAATTGTTTTTCATAATTTAACACATCAACTGTGTGTATATATATATATATATATATATATATATATATATATATATATATATATATATATATACATACACACACTTTGGCAATGAACATTTGATGTTTTAATTTATTGAAAATCTAGGTTTTGAAAAATGTGAGCAAAGATGCTTATTTGTTTGATATAAATTCCTATGCATTTGCCCAAAAATTATACTTTTGGTATATAATAAATTCAGAATTAAATCACATCTGTGCAAATCTAGAAAATACTTAGATTATTTTTATATGATGAACACTGCTTACAAAATTGGATAACCTGAAACATGAGTTCCCTCTAAATCTGTATTGGCCCATTGTGGGATCAAAGTTATTTTCCTTGTAAACATTAAAATAAGATTGTTATCTAATTGGATTGAAAAAATCTTGAGTGCACTGTTAATATGTGGCATTTTCAATTTGAAACACAGTCGGGCCTGTCAATAGCACTCTCCCATAGGATGAAGCAAAAATGGCCTTTGTACGCAGTTGACCTCTGTAAAGAGGTTCATATTTTAAAACTGGTTTTGAACAAATACTATGCACCAGTTATTATTGGTATTGTTATTATTATTATTATTGTTTTTATTATTTTATCCAGATTGTGTTATGTGCATTATTGGACAAAATCATAAAATACACATTTAGGTTCCATACAAGATTACTGTGTCCTGCACAATTTAATCCCTCCTATAAATTTATTCATCAGCAACTTAAAATAAATACTGGTCTTAGTTTGTTTGTGCACAATGACAAAACAATAATATCACCACTAATTGAAAGTTAACTCTGTAAAAATATTCAACAGGGGATTACTCTTTGGTCAGTCAGCCTCTTTAATTTAGGCTTGGAAACAGCTGTTCTCATTTTAAAAATAATACCTGGATTAGGCAGTTGCTCAACTCGCAGAGATCAGAAGACATCCTGTAAGGTTATGTAAGAAGCCTGTGATGAAAAGGAAATCAGAAAAAGCCATATATGGCTATTCTTTGTGACACATGAATCAAAATTTCACCTACTTTTACTGACAAGTTTTACAGACTGAATGACCCTTAGCCTAATGAAAAGGGATGTAATTCCTATCTCTTTTCAGACAGGAACTTTATTATTCAGAAATAACTTTAATCACAGGCATGTAGATGAAGTTCTTGAACTATACCTGTCAGACTGGCACTTCCGCCGTGATAATATGACTATTTGTTCCCACCCACCCACCTCCAGTGAAAAAATTGCTTTGACTTTCTACCAAAATTATAAAAACTGTCCTGCTTTCAAATTGGACATATTGACACATTTGAGTTACAATGTCAGTGTAACTGGAGCACTGAGTACAAGCAGTCACTGTAGATACACACCAGTGACTGATTAAGCCAGGGATAAACCACAGTTTGGGTAGGAAACACCACTGACCATAGAAGTCCATTACAATACATTTATATAGGAAAATTGGAGGGAACTTAAATGACCATTGTGAGCAGGTGACCATTGAGTAAAGGTGAAGATTAGGACAGGTTTGACTGTACTTAAAAGACTAATTAATTATTATTCACCCCCATGTTGGGATTCCATTAGTATGTCCCACAGCCTTGTATTGATGGTCTGCATACTTGTATTGCAGCTACAGAATTTAGTGTACTATTCAAAAACACATGACCTATGAATGGGGGAGCTATACTATTTTCATTTTCTTAATTGGTTGCTTCCCTTAGCAAAAGAATTGCTGTAAAATTGCAGTTTTATACCAGTTTTGTTTGCAGACCAGTTAAATTCCTGTTCAACAGTTTAAACTAGTAAATGTGAACTATTTTGCATCAAACATTATTTTTAGCAGTTTTTTTTGGTCAAACTGCAGTTAAAATTCAGTTAAATTGCCCAGAATATGGAAATGAGGTAATATTTATCACGATATCACAATAAACTGCAGAAAAGTGCATTAATATTACAGTTTAATGATTTCATAAAATACTAAATCACAACAGCAAAAATGCTTTTTTTAAAGAACTACCAGCATGTATTATTTAGTGAAAGCTATGCAAGAAAGAGCCAATAAACCCAGAACCAATTTTTCAAACATATATATGGATTATGGTTTTAATAAATGTTAACTTAATATTTAGCAATAAAAAGAAACAAGTGCAAAAATAACATAGGTTTCCACCATAATGGCAGATTTAATTAATAGTGAATAAGTCCTATGACCAAGAAAATAATTTATGATGAACATTACAAAAACTTGTCTCTTTTTTAAATTTTAGTAATAAAGTATGTGCAGAACACTGGAATATAATGGCAGAGGCCACATGCACTTAGAGTGCCATCGTTTTCCAACTTCTGGGGGTGTACTTTTATTTTGTTTTACATATGAACCCTTTCAAAAGAACTACATAGGCACAAGGTGTGTTCACTAATAATCATTCAGTTTCGCTGGGGTCCTCTAAAAATCAATGAATAAATCAAAGGAAACAGTAGAGGGAATGAATACACATTCATTATTGTTCGGAACAACATTTAGCATAATTGCTTGAAACAGTATTGATCAAAGTCAAACATTCTTTCATACAGTTGTGCAAAATATTAGTAATTTCTGTCCTAATATTTAAAAGTTTGTTGAAATGGAACTTCTCAATACAGTATCATTATGTACTGATATGCCATTTTAGTTACTTTTATAATACTAGTAGCATTTTGTACTCAAAATATATTTCATCAGCTATTACATTATTTTTTAAATGATGTGTAATGCTGTCCTTGCAATAGTGTTGCACATAGTGCAATAAAGGAGACATAGTGGGAGTATGCATACTGCAATAAAAGAGACTTAATGGGAGTATGCATAGTGCAATAAAGGAGACTTGGTGGGAGCATGCATAGTGCAATAATAGAGACTTAGTGGGAGTATGCATAGTGCAATAATGGAGACTTAGTGGAAATATGCATAGTGCAATAATGGAGACTTAGTGGGAGTATGCATAGCGCAATAAAGGAGACTTAGTGCGAGTATGATCTGGATCATATCCAATGAATTACTCAGGAAAGATTCAAGAAATTTAGGCTGATCCACAGAGTGACTGACGTGTAACACTGGGGCATCATGCCACAGACATGTAGCATCATGTCCCACCAAGTCACATTATCCTGACACCATTAACCTCTGAATGCTGAATGCCCAGCAAGGCAGATGTTAGTACCATTTTTATAAGTCTTTGCTATGACTCAGCTGCGGTTCGAACCCACAACCTGCCACATCTGAGATGGATGCTCTATCCATTTAAGCCACAGGAGTGGTCAGATATCACAAGTATGGACCGTGATATTTTTGTTCATGCAGCTGCCCAAAGATGTATCTCTGTAGGGGTATAGCACTTCAAGAACATAGAATCTGATAGTTCTGAAGTGGAAACCAAGGTGGTTTATAAACCCAAATCTATTTAAAAAAAAAAAATAAAACTAGTAATTTATAGTGAACTTCAATTAGACAGTTTTATAAAAATGAACAACTGTTGTTGAAAACACATTTCAGTTGTAGCATCTTTTAAATTTTACATCGAAGTAAAAACAGCTTAACTGTAGCATGTTGCAAATTTATTTATGTCAGAATTAAATGGCAAAGCTTTTTTTTCAGCATAAATGCAGTATTGCTTAATTTTGCTATGTCATGCATATATATGTGAATTTGTCATGATTTTGGAGTATGTACTTTCAGCACCGTAGCAGTATATTTTGGGACACTTCATTGTTGTAAAACTGTCAAAGTCAGTTCAGCATGACAGCACTTTGATCTGGAAAGCAAAATCATATTTTTGTTGTTAAATCAATTTAGGATGACTGGAGCATGCATATTTAGTGTGATGGCAATCTAGGCAGGGAATGAGCATAGGTGGGTGTTTATGCAGTCATTTGCCAGTACAAGTACAGTATGTACCATGCTTTCAGTGCATGCTGCAGTTCAGCTAGGGATATAGTTCAGAAAGTGACAGCCTGCTGATACAAACCAATCTTATTTATCTATATCCCAGTGCTAGAGTCCCAAGCCAATAAAACTGTTTGATCTGTTTGAAGTATATAATTATTTGTGTTGTCATAATTTAATCATTGAGTAATTTCTGATTAGTTAAATCTAATTTCATTTTTTTTTTTCCTTCAAGTAATCTGAAATTTTCAAGTGAAGGCCCAAAAAATACTTGTGTTTCTGTTTGGCCAACCATCCCTGTTTCGCATTGCCGACCCTAGCACATTTTACCCCGTTGGTTAAAAAAAATTCCTGAAGTTGGTTTGTGTATCTAATTGAGCCAGTTTTGCCCAGTGCTCGGCGACCTATGATTGTAACATACAAGAAAACTGGATTTTTCAGTTTTGCTGCTCAAATAACTGGACTTGGAATGTGATTGTATAAACAATGTTCTTGGAGATAAACCTGTATTTTATTGTCAGAATAACTCCATTTTCAAAGCAGTAAATAAAATTGGCTGAATTACTGCAAAGTGACTGTTTTCCTTATTTCAGAGCCCAGTTTATATAGAATGTTTCTGTTACTGTTTTGTAACTGGTTTCTAAAAAGTGTTTTTCTGATTCTAGGTGAAGTAACTTTTAGAAAATGCAATTTACCTGCACTTTCAACTGAAAACTGTGTTATACTGCAGAAAAATTTAATATTTAGCCAGCTTTTGCTAAGAATTACCATCAGCACTCACCAGTCCTTCATGAATAATAAGCTGTCATTTGCCCACCACTAGGTAATGCATAACTGGCTAAATATATTGAGTGATATCTATATTGCTGTTTTGACCATTAATCTAAGCGAGGGGTTTAGTGACTTATAAAAGAATAATAAAAAAATGTTTTTACCAACCAGACAGAGGAAACAGAGATAATTACATTGTTCAAAGAGTAGGTAGTCCCTACTGAAATATGGAGTGGGTGTTCTCTGTAATCTGACACATCCACTGACTCACTCACTGTACTGTGACATGATCTAATAACAAAACCTGAACTAATGTAGTGATCATAGACCAGAAGAGCTTATGGGATGGTCTTTCAGTCATTGTCTGTCCAACCATTGCTACTTCTCCTAAACTATTTGGAGGATTCCAATGAAACTTTACATACACATTAATTCCATGATCTAGCTCAGGCATATGCAGCTTCCTCTAGGGAGCAGACTGGATAATGATTGATAAGCCACACCTTATGATGTAATTAGGCAGATAAAACCAGGTCGCAGGCTGGATCTGGACGGCAACCCGTAGTTTTGTACATGCCTGATCTAAATGATTCTAAATGAAGATGGTGCTGCTCAGAAATCCAGTATGGCCACCACAGCAGCCATCTTGGAAATCTTGTTTCTGAACAATGTCTCAAGTTCTCCACCATCTACAGTTACCAAACTTTGTGGATAGCTTGCATTTGGGATAAGGAAGAACCCTATTAATTTCAGGGTCAAAAGGTCAAGATCACTGTGATTGATAGAAGAAAATGGTTTCTCTACCATAACTCAGGTTCTCCATGATCTATATTTTCAAAACTTTGCAAATGGTTTGCACTTGGGTTAAAGAAGAACCCTATAGATTTTGGAGCTCAAAATGTCAAAGGTGAAGTTCACTCAGAAAGATGAAAATGGGTTTCCACATGATAACTGGAGTTCTCAGTTATTGATGGTTACCAATGTTTATGCTTGGCTAGCACTTGGTGTAAGAAAGAAGACTTGATTTTGGAATCAAAAGGGCAAAAGTCATGGTCACTGACAGAAATATTAAAAAATGGTTGGTGCACAATAACATTACATGTAGTTCTGAATTATATACATCAACTAAACTTTGTGTATGGCTAACACTTAGGGTAAGGAAGAAGGCTGTTGATTTTGGGGTCAAAGGTTGAAGTCACCACTAGAAGTAGAAAAATGGCTTTCACACAATAATAATAGTAATTCTACTTCACAGACCTAGCCCAATCTTTGTTGATGGCTTGGACATGGGGTTAGAAAGAAGCCTTTTGATGCTGGTGTCAAAAAGGCAAAGAGTATGATCACTCTGACTGAAAGAAGACAAATCATTTCTGTGCAAAATTTCAGGGTACCTGCCTACATAGAGGGCTATTAATCACAAGGCAGGCATATAAATTAATGTGCCTTTTGCAGTACTCTTGCTTTAATCTTGTGTCTGGTGATTAGGGGTTTAGAACAATATGCTTGGTCAATGAAATCAATCAGTTTGATTCAGCATAATCTTAGAAAAGATTGTTTCTCAGTGGTCTAATATTGAGAAATATTGATCAGAATATAATTTATTTTAGTCTGTATAATACTGAGAAATACACAATAAAGTTCAAGATAAACACAATTTATGATGAAAATGTATTTATAGAATTGTGTACTGGTGATAGTTTAAGTTTGCATCACGATAACCCACTTCAGAAAATTTGTAGGAACTTTGGCTGTGTCAAATAGACTAGTCACAGCCCCCATTTTCTACTGATTTTTCAATGCTGCAAAGTGTGATTGTCTCCAGTTATATATCAAGAAATATTACATACAAAAGTTCTTGAAAGTCATTGAATTTGTAGAGGAATGACTGATGTCACTTGCATAATTTTCTGAAAAAGTTGGTTATTTGCATTGATTGAAACATATTAAAATAAATGATTTACTTAGGTTCATTCAAGGAAAACGTATCTATTTGCTCCATAGTTTGTTGTTTAAGAGATACATGTAGATGAGAAAGAAAAAAAATGATACCATCAATAGATCTGTCATGAATTAGGTCCTTGAAAAGTATTACATGCATCTTTACAAAAATCATTGAATTTTATAATTCCTAATTTATATGAATCCATAAATTTATGAATATGCATTTGAAATGAAAAGATCTTTACATCATTGCTCATTGGGGTTTTTAAAGGTCAAATATGGAGGTTGCTGTGTGTGTGTGTTTTGGATTTTTAACATATCTTTAACAATTTGAGTCGTATCGCTACAGTGTCTGCAGGGTAGCAGTATATAGTTATGTCTAGCGCAGGGGATCATGCCGAAGACATGTGGCATCATCTCCCACCCAGTCATATTATCCCGACACCAGGCCAACCTAAGTCCTAAATTCAAAATGTGTCCCTGCCAAAGTTGGCACAAATTTAACATGGCACGAACATGTAAATAGCACAAGTAGTTGCTAACAAAGAGATGATTGTGTAGGGTATTTGCAGTACCGATATGATACAAAATGAACAGTCATTTGGGAAAATTTATGAAAATGATGATAGTGTTTTTAATTTTTTTAATGACATTTTCAATACTTGAGGCTGCCAACCAATGGTACTGTATATCACACAAACTTTTGATCATTCCCATTATACAGCAGTTTGGTATATGATGCTGTTCTTGATACATTGTGGTTTTATACATAATGGAGTTCTCACAATAATGCAGTTTAGTACATAACACATCGGTGGACACAGACTAACATGTTATAATGAGGGACATGCATGAAGAAGAAAACATGTACAAAATTTTTAATCATGACATTGGTTGGGTAGAATTATGAAAATACTGTGCATTCCAGTGCAATTGTACAATCTTCACATTTTGGCATGCATCTTCTGACCATTGCATTATATAAATCAAAAAGAGAAAATAAATAAATAAAATCTATATCTTTGGTTGAAATTACAAATAATCACTCTTTTGCAAATTAAATGCAGTTCATTGAGATTGTAAAATTGGGGACAAGCACTCTGACAATATAAGACAGTAAAAGTGGGGACCTTCTCCCCCTTTTCAATGTCACCTCATACCTCCTAACATAACCTTCTGCTGAGTTCCTTGACATTTGTTGCTTGTATTTCTCCTTTGTTAATCAATAAAAGAAAGTTCAAATGAGGATGTGTTTCTAGTTGATATTTCTGTACTTATAAAAGGGATGACATTTTCAACTTTCCCTCTCTTGTCCCTGATGATTTGGTCACATGTAATATGCTTGCAAGAAAATGTGTTATGAGCAATAGTCATATAACTCTTTATATTATTTCCCAATTGTACATAGTATAATCAGTAAATCTATATTTTCTGTGCCTTTTGCCCTTAAGAATTAAAAATAATGCGGAAGCAAAAAATCACAAGTTGTGACCATGCAGCACACAAAATCATTGTTTTTCCTTTAAACGACTGTTCAATCAATAGACTTCTTCAGTAATTGATGGTTGATAAGTTCTGGAGTGATGTTGTTGTTGTAGGGTTTAACACCATTTTTCAGCACAAGATAGGCTATACATGGTGGCCGGTATAAATGGTGGAGGAAGAACCCAAGAAAACCCCGGAAAGAACCACCGACCCACGAGAAGCTACTGGCAAGCTTTCTCACATACCCACATTGGCCGAGCCCGAGACTCTAACCCACGCAGACAGAGGTGAGACGGCAGTGATCCATAACAGTGAGTGCTTTAGACCACTCTGCCACTTGGGGCCCCCTGGAGTGATATCACACAAGTATACAGCTAAAGAGAGGAAATACAGTCTATGATTTTTGGAAAATGTAAATCTCCATTAAATTTAGCAGTAAATTTTGGTAATTCTAATGAGTAAAATTTATTGATGAGCAGCCTTTAAATTTTTGCATTTTTGTTATGTACCAAAGGTTTTCTCCATATTTACCTTTAAATTCATGGTTTCTAAAATCCATAATATAAATAAATTATATCCCCAACAAATAAAAGTATATTCATTCTTAGAAAAATTTTAATAAAGATTTCAAATTGATATAGATTTTCAGCAGGACTTGAATAAGTTACAGTTTTCTTTTTTGTCTAAAAAAGAACTGATGTTGTTGACAGTCTTCATAAACATATTTAACAATGTTTGGTTGGCAAGTCCCCCCCTTAGTGAAAATCCTGGAGAAATTGCTGCTGCCTTTTCATGCTCCAGTGAGCATCTACACTTTCATGTTTAGGTGAGTTTCTTGGACATTGTTGCTTATAAAGTCATGATACCTGATGTGTGTGCATACATTTTGTGGAATATTACACCATATGAAATATAGGTCACTTTGTCCAACATTTTCACTTCAGTGACTGTACACTTATGATCTTAAGGTGGGTTCCTTTGACTATTTTGCTTGTAATCTTGCAACATAATAAAAATATGCAGGTGAGCCTGACTGTTATCCAATACTTCATATATTCTGATTATCTGATTGTTCATTTTAAGGTTTTATTCATGTACATTTTAAGCTACATTTACATTTATGGACCTTTAAATGTTATTTTCAAAGATCAACCTATGAATTTTGTATATAGGTACATGTACAGAAGCAGAGCAAAGTCGGGGAACATTTTTTGGACAGTATGGGAAGCAGACTTTTTTGCTTTGGGTGAAGTAAATTGTTAATATATGTAAACTCTCGGTGTGTTCTAGGAATTCACACTTTCACCATTTTTGCATCTGTCTTCTTTAGCATAAAAGACTTCCTTGGGGACATCATTTGTGAGGGAGAAACATGACTTGTAGGAAATATACACGTACGTTTTTGGAGGAGAAAAAACCCTGCTAAACTTTTATGGCTATAATGGCATTCAAATTTAATTCTCAGTTCTGGTGAAAGAGTAAAAATCTACAATTTGATTTGTGGCCTTTTTTGGTGTGTAACAGAAGTAACTTGTTGAGGATTTTATTTTTGTACCTAATGAATTACCCCTGGCTTGAAGCTGCAGTATGTACCGACATGCCTAAATATGTGTACATGGTATACAATAGAAAACATGATGCTGTTTAATGAACCAATCTGAAACTCAACCTTTTCCCTGGTCTGCTGTCTTTACTCTCTTATAAGGTATAACGTTACCAATTGTACAACCCCAGGTGGGCGGAGCTTAAGGTGTAGGGAACATTGCATTCAGAAATAAACCACAAAACTAGCTGTGATTGGTGCATTATGTAAGAGTTGTACTTTCTGTTAAGCTTTAAAAAAAGTTGAGCCTCTTGGCAACATGTGAGATTATGTTAATTCATAACTATATCACATTTTGTATTTTTTATGATTTTTTTTTAAAATGTGGTACACATGACTGAAAATGTGTCTGGTGTAACTAGATAACTCTTACCCCTGTCTTATTCCAGCAGAGTTATCTCTCTTAAATCCAATGGAGTACCTGGTTCTGTCCTTGTCAAACTGACAATCTAACATTGTTCTCTGTGACAGTGGGTGACATGCATGCTGAGGTAGGATAGAAAGTATATTATTTTACAAAACATTAGCATTGAGGTCTATGGAAAAACAATTGGTACTGTGATACCATAAGTGCAGTCCAACTGCAAACTGCACACACCCAGATCTACCATCACATAATGTATCAGCAGATATGGGTCTGTACAGTTTGTTTGGAGTAATCAATGGAACAAACAACGTAAACCCTGATCTGCAGGTGCGTTATGCTATAGCGGATCAGGATCTTTGTTGTTTGCAGTTCACGTCAGCTTATAAGCGAGTACATATTTTCCTTATTTTTCTTTTTTATTACAGTTGACTGCGTTTTATATGTATGCAATGTGCATGCTGTACCTCATTGAATTTGTGGCCGTTTCATTTGCTGTACATCTTAATATGTCATTTGATCAATAAAGAGCTTCAGAATATTCATATTTAATTTCATACTGCTACATATATGTACATATGACACTTTTTAATGACACTTGTTATAATTCAGGAAGATATACTGCCTGGATATGCATAATCTGCTGTCACCAGATTTACTGAAACATGCATGTTTATTTATACACTTCATGATTTTGTATTTACAGGCAGTAAACTAAACTAAGCCATGTACATCTATTGAAGTCTTACCTCTGTTTCATCCCCTCAGGGCAGGAGCTTTAGTGTTGTCCCGTAAACTGTCTTTTTTTCATTGTCTTTCTTTAATTGATGCCTGTTAATTATGTTAATATCTTGCTTTTCTTGGTTAATTTTTTTCAAATAAGTCCTAAATGAGGCATAGACACAGAGAAAAGGAACAAAATTTTAAGGACACAGAAGAGGTTACTGGTTAGACATCTGTTCTTGAGGGGACATGGATTAATTCCCTCCCAGAATTCATGCATTTTATATAAGCACTGGAAGAACTGTGAGGTGACTTTTTGTCATTGAACTTGCAATGGCTCAGTTCAGAAGTCATGGTACCATTTTTTTGTAGAGTGTTGAACTTCTACTTCAAGGATCTGTGTTTGATACCTGCCCAGGTCTGCCAGGGTCAGTTACCTTGGTGGGTCTGTGGCACAGGTAGTTAGCTCCAATTTCCTTGGCATGCTGGCCAGTAATGTGTTAAAAGTGCTGTTAAACCTAACCAACCAATGGCTGTTCTTCATGGTCATTTGTTATATACAGTGTATACTAGAGATTTTTTTGGATGATATTTATGACTTCTTATCATTAAATATTATGCTGAGTTTGCACTAAATATGATTTGGCATTGGTACATGTAGCATCATATTCAGTAAATATGACAGTGATTGTGCCTTGGAGTCATTAGTTTTATTAATTGCCAGAAATATTTTATTTTGTATGGGAGGTCAATACTTAATGACATTCATGGTCATCACCAATGCTTACTATATTTCCTTGATATTAAACTTGGTCTTTATGAATATGAAAATAATTGTGTGAAATTTGAAGTACATGTGGAAATCTTGCACCATTCTAACTAAACTCTCTGCATTCTTTTTGTGCCATTGTGCAGTGTCAGATGTAAAGTGTTTGAAAATTATACTCCAACACCATGATGTGACCCAATGTTCTGTATGGATTGCTATTGACTATGATTTATAAACATCTTAAAATTTACTCCCGTGTCAGGAGACATTTCATCACATTTAATTCTTAAATAAAAATAGTGAACCTCAGTACTGAAACCTCTCAAAATAAAAAAAATTAATCTGGTCCTGAGAGATTCTGTGCTTGAGAGGTTGTAATGTATTTCGTCTTCAGACAGTTTTTAAAGTTACACATACAAAATAAAATTAATTAAAGATAAAGCTAACAGAATATTACATGATCAGAAAATTGTTTCTGACTTGTGTAGACATTTATGTTTACTAATATTAAGAAGTAGCAAATGTTTGAATCTTTCGAGTTATTTATTTATTCTTGGAATTCTTTGAACTCGGTCAATTGTCCACACACTTAAAGCAGTGGGAAAGTGCATCAATTTACAAAATATATTGTCCAATTTGGATTACACTGAAACTTGTCTACAAAGGACACTCAGGGGACCACACAAAATCTGTCCTTTATTGACTGGTGAAAATTGTATTTAAAAAAACACAGTAAAGGTTGTTATGAGCAGGTGTCTCCTATATGGACACGCATGGTAAGTTGGTTTTCATTTTACAGTGTTTTCAGTGTTTTCAACTGAATACAGACTGGTCATTTGATCTAGTCATGGTGGTTCTGTGGATAGTGCACTAGTCATGCAATTCCAAGGGTATGGGTTTGAATCCTACACATCAGATCAGGCAGGGTCATCTATTATAATATTTCCCTAGGAAGGAAACTTTTCCCAATTGCCTCAGTATTAAATAACCATCATGTGTTGCTGTGCCATAAAATACCAAGCCAAACCAAAGCACACAAAATCTAGCTAGCTATGCCGTTGACAGTTCTGTGCATTCATTTTGCAATCTTTGCCACTTTGCATGGATACAACTGTATGCACATGCACCCAAACAGTGAGGTTAGCTTAAAATGAATCTGAATAGTGAAATTGCCATGTTACTTGATTTTGTTACACTTGCTGCTTTTTTTTAGAAAGGGCCATTTTGTGTATCCAGTTACATATATTCAGACTTGATAGATTGCCTTGTGATGAGTGCTTTTCTTCCCAAGGTTGAATTGATACTCAGCAGGGATTGTGAATTTATACATTCTACCTGTTGTGGTGAAGACTGTATTTACCTGAAGTAGACAGTGTATACATGTGACAGACTATTGACATTGTCTGCACTGATGTTATCCAGGTTATTGAAACTACACTTACCACTAAATTGAAGTTACAGATGTCACTTGGCAGGAATGTTTTTTTTCCCCATAGAACTGTAAAATACAAAAGAATCAACTATAAAAAATATTGGATATGGGGAACAATGAAGGAAGACTCCTATATTCAATAGAAGGTTTGTATGAAATATTTCTGGTCTACTCTGAAGATGATTGGTGTAGGAAGGCAATTAATGGTATAATGAATTGTTCCATTTAGGTGTGGAATGTTAATATGTTCATTTGTGTAAAAATATAGTTTTCCTATCTGACAAAGATGTTATCTCTTTGATGGCTTACAATGGTCATAATGCACAAATGTCAGATTGTTTCAGTTTGTTTTATAGTAATTCTTTTTAAGACCAGCATATAATCCGTTGTTGTTTATTGAAAACAACACCCACATGTACACCACATGGACTTGTCCTTATTCATTATAAAGCTTTGCCAAGTTGACTTACAATGTTAGCCTAGATGAGAAAATAAAAATTCTTAATATCAAGTCCATGTCAGGAAGTTAGATGGACTCATTTATTGGGATTTTTGAGAAAAAACAATTCAGAATTTAGCCCAGTCAGACCAGATGTTTGTTGTGCATCTCTGATGCACATCAATAATTACTGCATGGGTTACAAGATGTATGTGACATATGAGTTAAATTAGTAAATCTGATTTTCATATTGGTTTGGTGCATTGCAGTTGATATTAACACAGTAAACTCTCAATTATCTGAACCACACTTCTCTGAATTCTTGGGTCAATGAAACTGATACAGTGATTTACAAACACACTGGTAGTCTAAGTGGTTTGAGTGGCCACCTTGGATGCAGCAGGTTGTGGGTTTGAACCCAGACCGAGTCATACCAAAGACTTATAAAAATGGTACTAACAGCTGCCTCGCTAGGTGCTCAGCATTAAGAGGTTAGTGCTAGAACTGGTTGGCCTGGTGTTAGGAATATGTGACTGGGTGGAACAGGATGGCACATGTCTGTGGCTTGATACCCAGTGCGAGACATCATTTTAAACTGCCACACTAAAGACATCATAGCAATGTGACTCAAATTATTAAAGCTTCGTTAAAAATCCCAAAACACACACTCAGGAGCAAAGGACTATGTATGTTATTTTGTGCCCTTATCTTTATAATGAATTTTATTAGTATATAGTAAAATAGCTGTGTTCTTAAAATAATATATAAGCCTGCTTAGTGAAATGGTCAAGTTATGTAAACTATGTGAGCAATATCATGTCCACTTGGTTCTTGTGCTTAATTGACCGTATTAAAAGTTGGCAAACCATGATGGTTAGAAAAAAGATGTGAAGACAAATTGATGCAATTTTTATTTACTTTAAGATGCATTACAGATAATAGACCAACAAGTAGATCTCCGCTTTGTTTTCTGACATTACTGGTAGCGGAGACAACCAAAACAGGCTATATTTCATAATGAAACTTTCACCCTCCAATCAGTTCTAACTATCAGATGCTCGCTAGTAATTAATAATTTATTTTGACTGACCTTTATATGTTCATGGTAAGTATGATCCGTCTTCTTATGATCCATAGCATTAAATCTTTCAGAACACTCACATTTTTAGTATCAATCCCTGTCAGAACAGAACACCTGTGTGTCTATTTACTGCCCTTATTTTAAATTTGTGACACATGCATGGAAAGCAGCATCACCCCAAGGCAAGATTAACACCCAGAAACTTTCTAGTGAGGACTGTATCACTAGGAACTGACAAATGCTTGCAACAGAACTATGGTTGTGTTGTTACTCTTGCCTAGGGGTGGAAAAAAGTGGAGATCTACTTGTTGGTCTAGTGAAGATAACATTCCAACTAATATCCTCAAATGTTAGGAGTTGATGTAGCTCAATAGGTAGTGTGTCAGGCTTGTAATCCAGCAGTCACAGGTTTGATACCCACCTAGTCAGCGCAGGTTGGCTGCCTCATTTTATCCTTGAACATTTTGTGATAGCTTTCCTAATTATGTCCTCATAATCTACACTGATAAGCAGTGAATGTATAAAAATAGAAACAAGTTGTCAAAATTGTGTATAAAAGAAAAAAATTGAATGTGTGTCAAGTGGGTGCATTCATTCTGATGCTGGACAATACATTATGCCCATTTTTTAAAAATCATCTCTAATTGATTGAATATTTATACGTATAATTAAATATTGATCTGAGTTACTTCCCTTTAATGTGGTAGTTGGTACCACTATAAAATCCAGTCAGATCAGTAAAGAAGAATCTTGTCTTTGTTAAAGTTGTTTTCTTCATCAACATATGTCTTTTATTTGTCTTTATGGATATTAGTCATTTTATGTGCTGGTGCCAGAACTACATGTTCATCTGTGGATCAAATATATTCTATTGTACTTTCTTATAGAGTCCAAAAGTAAACAACATAGACCCTGATATACCATCACATAATGTTCTGTTGGATAAGTCACTTTGTTATTTTTTTTTCTAGTGATGACTTTTAACAAAACTGCATTGACCAAGATCTGTCGGCATATTATACAACAGCAGAACTGGGTCTTTGCAGTTTGCAGTTGGACTTGTAATCAAGTAAAGAAGGCATTCTTCAAACTTGAACTATTTATAAAGGATAAAGTTAGACTGCATATTTACGAGGGAACTATGGATTTAAAATAAGCAAAATAATTAATGAACGCTGCAGATAAAAAATAACATTTGTATGGTATTTTGTATAGATTCTCCATATTTTGCATTAATATGGGTATTGAAATGGCAAAATTAATGATGCATCAGTAAATTGTTTCACCCCTATTACCTAACTTTCAATGTATCTATCTGATGCTTTCTTTCCTTATTTTTCTGCAGCTATTGTGCGATGTGACCTTTATCATTAATCTAGGTATTAGCTAGGATAAATGCAGTAGCCATTCCTTGATAAAAAAAAAATTTTGTTGCTGAAACTGTAGCTGCCTTTATTAAAACCACATTTTTAATACCATGCATTACAGCATGTACAGTCAGATTAAACTCAGATCTCCACTGCCCCATCTGACAGTGACCACTTACAGTTCATGTTCTGGTGACCTATGTTATTACCATAATTGATAATGTTATCAGTCTATCAGATGAAGTCTTATATCTGTGCCTCTGGAAGACTGAGCAGTACGGCTGAAGAGCATCAATGTGTGAAGCATGATTTGATTCACTTTCAGATTTCTGCAAGCTTCCAGCCAATGGAAAAAATAAGCTAATTCAAAAGTCACCAGAACATGAACCCTATGCTGTGTCAGATCTCATGTATGACAGTGAAGATCTGATCTCAATCTGATTGACAGCATGTGATGTTAGTGTAAATTTTCAACTGCACTAGGTATAAGGTAAACTGTGTAGGTGTTGTTTGGTGATAGTTTTCTGCTTCACTGGTTAAAAGGTTGTATGAGTTGCCTAACAGCCCAAAATTAGTCCGCATGACCCAGTCTGTGTTTACATCCCATTTGTCCAGTTCTGCTTGGATTGATAGTTGGCATTCCTTTTTAAACATACAGGCAGTGTATAAACAACTTGATACAGTGTCATGTAAACATACAGGCAGTGTGTATACAACTTATATTGAGGAAAAGTGTCATTCATGGGAATTGTTTTTCTTCAGGAGTTAAGTGCTGGCATTAGTTTCTGTGGATCAGGATTTCTTACACCAGAGTGGAGTACTGTAAAGTATCTTTATTATACATGTATGTACTGGGACTAATATGCATCTGTTAGTCCCAGATATTTGTATGTACGATGTCATCACCTTGGTTGGTCCAGGAATTTAGAATATTTACCTCAATTTGCCTGAACACAAGCTAATACAATGACATACACGTATATATTTGACATTTTCATAGTAATTGATCAAAAGGGTTTTGACAAAGACTGGATCATACAGTGTTAGTTCCAATCTGCAGCTGTTTGCACATGTGAATTGTAGTTATGAACATATTAATGATGGTGTATGTTCTGTTATTCAGTATTATGGGTGGGTCCAGACGCATTGAGAGCTGGCACTTGATCAGGTAGAGGTGGCCATTGCCATAAGCATGATGATTATGATTAGATGAGAAACTGAATGGTGGGTGGATTGCTCCTGATCTTGTTTACTTCCTTGATCAGACTTATGTACTCTTGAATTTGAATATAAAACTGAAAATGATGTCTGTATAACTCCTCAAATTACAGATCATCACATTATGGTTTGACGCGAGAATAAATCACATTAAAGTATTCCAGAGAATTACTTTTATAAAACAACTCACATTTAGAAAACAAAATCAGAAAGAAATACTAAATATATATATATATATATATATATATATATATATATATATATATATACCCATTTGAGGTGTTAATAACTATGTAATATCAAATTCTGACTGGAAAAGCCTGCAGTTGAGATCACTGATTCCACAAGAGAGTGATGTTTCTTGAATGAAATAAGACAATAAAATTGAGAAAAACCAATACATGTAAATTGTATTACAAAAATGCCTATATATTTCTTGCAATACCATTGATACATTTATTTGTATATTTGGAGAATTTTTTTCCAACTGCTAGTTCCTTGGACAACTGAGTTGGAATAGTTTCTTATCATGTTTTTGCACATAATATTGCTTACTTTCTTAAAAAGCCACAGATATCCGATGAGACTTGATACTCAAATGGGTAAAAATCATATTAATGTATTGTTCATAATGGAGACTGGGTTCAAAACCCTTCTAACACATGGTCCCTTAGACGAATAGATAATAAGAGACAAGGTTTTTAACTTCAGAAATTTCAGTTGCATAGTTCTTGTTTTTTTTAATGGCCCTTGCACTTGCAGTGGTAATCTTGGTTTCATTTTAATGTACATGAACTTTCTTTCCCAATGAGCTAACATACATTATGAGTTGATAGAAACTATAACAATATTGTTAATTCCAGAAATGGAAAAAGTGGGGCCCAATGGTCTGTACCAGGTAAAAAATTTTGGGCACTTAATACGAAGGTTGTAAATACCCTTACCTGCTCCTTGTTTATTGAAGAAATTCAATTATATATCATTATTACAGACATGAGCATTGTGCATTTAATATTTTCTGCCATAAACAGGAAGCTTTCCAGCAATATATGTTTTGAATCAGTTATTGTGGAGTCAGACTACAGCACCGTTTTATTTCCTTGTCCGTTAAAATAGCTGTGTCAGCTGTTCAGGATACAGTTTATTTAGTTGACAAGGAATTTAATACCAAACCATTCTTTCATTTGACTCTGCACTGACTGATTCAGAGCATAATAACAATGGAAAATCAAATATTTATTGCCAAAACTGATAAATCCACATCGCAGTCTGCTGTGATCATTATTAGCCTTCCCTGATGATGTGAGCCTTCCATATTTGGATTTGAAATCCTCATGCTCGATTAACAGTTCTTCTCTAAAATTTGTTTTAGTCAACATTTCTTCTACCCAGTGCACTACCTTAAAAACAAGTTTCTGTCTCAGCCAATGTGGGTATGTGAGAAAGCTTGCCAGTAGCTTCTCGTGGGCCGGTGGTTCTTTCTGGGGTTTTTCCAGGTTCTTCCTCCACCATTGATGCTGGCTGCCATGTATAGCCTATCTTGTGCTGAAAAATGGCGTTAAACCCTATAACAACAACAACAGCCTTAGAAATAAGCGAAGTACTGTTTTCATGGAAGATTTATTTCAAGATTGCATATTCTATCAATGACCCACAATGTGGGCTTGATTGGTACCCAGGCTAATACAAATCAGTAGACATTTATGTTAGCTAGTATATATGATCATCTTGAGATTCTTTGGCAATGAGCAAACTATTCACTCAGCTTGGGATCAGTCTATTCAATTTGCAGTCAATCATAATGATCTTTTATCTTTATTTCATTGGGTCTTCTTTATACACCCAATGGGCACAACCAAAACTTTCATGTGCCAGAGATGAAAAATAAAGGTCATAATGCACAGGAATGCAGCTGAGAATGATCGAACCCTACAGAAATTGAGAAAGAATTTTTATGATTGTCTGGTCAGATATAGTTCCATAATCAACATAAGACATAGACTCGGATAGTTATTATGGTGGAGGAGGGATCTCAGCAAATTCCACAAACATTCATACAAAATAATCCAGTTTAGTAATATATTTCACGATAGCTACCCTTAAGAACATCTCAAAGAAAAGATTACTGATTGACTAAGGAATTGGAAGGTTTCTTCATCATGACTGTGATTTCACACAATCAGCTCATCTTGACATTATGTACTTTATGAATGGACATGACGGACGGGATGGGTTAGAATGACATGCACTGTGTAAAAGTTGGTGCCATTTGGTGAAAACACTTAAAATAACCGTTTCAAATGTCATCTAGCAAAATGTTTCTTGTGAAAAGTAAAATAAAAATATCGGTTGGGTGTAACAATGTGTCAATAAAGCTAGTGTTGGAAATACTGGTGACCTGGGGCAAGTGTGACACTGTCTCTTCAGACCCAAAAAAATCAGAACATCTTGAAATTCTCCATCTCTTAACTTCTCACAGGTCGAACTCATAAAGATGTGTGATAGCTTGTTGAAAAGGAAAATTTCCTATTACCAAATGGTACCTTGTTTACTGTAAATGTAAAGACCATTAGGAAGTCAAGGACTGTAGAGTGTGCAAGCATTATATTTCATGATTTTTACATTTTAGTATGAAGTTTGCATCAGGTATACCGGTGTAAAAAAAACAACACAAAAAGAACAAGGAGGCAAAATAGGCACAGAAGAAATCAATAATTGTCAGTATATGCATATGTACCTTAATGTGCTTCGTTGATTGAAGTGTGAAGCCAGAATTAGGGAGCAAGTATTAAAAATGCTCGAGGCAGACAACTGTCATTCCCACCATCCCTATTTTTTATGTCAGATAATGGCTTTTAATCATTCAGTTTTACAGTTGTGAAGTTAAGTATAAAAATAAGAACAAGATTTTAAGTCATAATTACATGTACAGTTATTGTTATTTTGATTGTTGACTGAATATATTACTGAATGTACATGTTGATTAACAAGAGTCAGAATCTTAATGTGATAACAAGAAATTGTGGTATTTCGTTACTAGAGATCTTGCTTGCAGGGTCATTTCAGTGTTATCAAGTCAGCTCACACTAATTTTGTACTTGGAGGAGAACCCATGGACTGCTAATTTATTGGGCTATCTTGACAGTCAACATCTGGATCATTGCAGTCCAAAATTAAAATACATTTAGATGCATGGACCAACTGTAAATCAGGGATCATGTATAACAACTGATTTTTCATTAGTAATGGTGTTAAAATACTTGTCACTATCAGGCATATTGTTGGTTACTTGTAATAGACCCATGACTTTGGGATGATGTGAGTAGGCAATATGTTTATGATAACCTGAAAAAGTGCCATAATTGTGTTCTTGCTTATTATGAATAATTCACAGCAGAATTTTCATTAATGTGATAGGATAGTTTGTGTATGCTTTTTCTGTAATAAGGCTTATTTCAGTATTGTATTTGCTTTGCACTTGTACAAATTTATATTCTGTGTTAACAGGGGTGTCATTCAGTTCCAAAACAGATCATGGGATTTAAAATGTGTATTTTTTATGGAATGGTGTCAGGTAGCTTTCACTTGTATAGGTTTATCCTGGAACATTGTAAGGTTATCATCGAACAGTTTTCTCTTTTTTGAATGGCAAAAGGTGGGTGCTTTTTTATTTTTTTTTACTAAATTATCAGGGGGCCCCGGTTGCCAAGTGGTCTAGAGTACTTGCTTTTAACGATAACTGCCATCTCTCCTCAGTCAGCTTGGGTTTGAGACTGGCTTGGCCAATGTGGGTATGTGAGAAAGTTTTTGTGAATATGCAACCATAAATTCAAACAACTGATGTTTCAGAATTTAATTTTGTAGAAAGTTTTGGACAAAGATTTTCATTAACCCATTTTATTAATTATTTATTGTTCATCATAGCTCATCTTGCTATAAGGCCAGATGAGCTTATTTATGTCCAGTGTGTGTGTGTCTGTGTGTGTGTGTGCTTGTGTGTGTGTCTGTGTGTGTCAAATAATTTTCTATTTTAAAATTATAATTTAAAAAAACAACACCAGACCAGTTTAGACCAATTTGGTACAGGGAATTTTGGCATGAAGGTCTATCAGATTTGTACAAATGATGATGATCTACTGTCCAATAATGCAGCTAAAAACAGTTTGATTTAAATTTTAATCAGATTCTCAAAAACTGCTGAGTGCAAATGATGTCAATCAACCTTCAAATATTTCCACAGTTACTAAATATAGAAACCCTACCCTTACTGATAATAGAAAAATTTACTTCCCCAAAACCACTCAGCAGAATTTTTCCAAACTTGGAAGAAAGAATCCTGGCATGGCGGTGTTGTTCTCAAATAATGCTGATCTGCTATAAGTTATGAAAAAATTTTTTGAAAATAATGGAAAAACACTTAAACAACATCTAAAAAAAACTGGACAGAATTCGACTACATTTGACAAAAGCATTGCAGCATAGTGGGCTTTAAAGTTTATAGAAGTATGTTGATTCACCATCAAATATGGCAACTGTTGCAAAGAAATAGAACTTTAAATGACATCTCAAAAAGTGCTGAACAGAATTTGATCATGTTTGATGGAAAGCATTATGTCATGAAGACCTTCAAATTTTATACAGATATTGCTGACGCACGATCAGGTATGGCTGTTGTTACTAAAAATAGAAAAAACATTTAAACCACTTCTTCAGGAGGTTTCATCAGAATGACAAAACTTGGTAGAAACTGCCATGGCATGAAATTTAAAATCTGTACAAATCCGATTGATCTGCCTTCAGATATGACCATTGTTACATCCAGTAAAAAATATGTATACGATTTCTTCTCAAAAACTGCAGAACAGAATTTGACCGTATTAGTGAGACAAAACATCCTGGCATAGAGGGTTTTAAAGTTTATATATAACTGATGCTCATCTGCAATCAAATATGGCCACCATTACTGAAAATAGAAAACCTTTAACTTACAGAAACAATGAAACAGTTGTTTTCATAATATATGCAATCAATGGCATTTGAAGAAATTCCAACAGAGCGTCATACTGACCCAGGTTTAGCCAACTGTTCTGCCGTTAGAAAAATGGCATAAGGTGAGCGATGTCAGACTCACTTAGGACTCTTGTCTGTTCCATCAGCTTAAGTAGCCAGAATTAGAACTGAAGCAGCCAGAGAAAGCTGTGGTAGATTGACATTGAGTTTGTGGTGGTGGCATTGGGGTGGCGGGTTTATTCAGATCAAATACTGCTCATTGAAAAATGGGGAAAGTTGGCCATTTTAAGAAAAATGAACTTGCATTCTCAAAGTAGAAATAATCATGGACCAGCATCTGCAAAGCTCCCAGCCTTTAGTTTGAAATGACACCCCTGTGTTTGCAAATTCCAAAGACGGATATGCCATTCCATTTCTTTTTTTTTTTCAACAATTTCCATACAGTTTTAAGTAATCAGTGATAGTGTCTGGTAAGGACATGGAGCTGCATTCGGCCAAGAGCACGGAGCCGCTGTGGGAATGGCCAGCTCGATCCCGTATGTCCTACAAAGAGATGACACAATTCCCCGACTTTGACAATATCGCAGTGCCCACTGAAGGTAATTAATGATGGGCAATCTCTTTTAAGCTTCTTGTTTTGTTTTGTTTTTCCATCACATTTTTGCAATATTTACCTGCATACATGTATAATGTGCCTCCAAATGAAGAACATGGACTCTTATTTGAGACCATAAAACTCTAAACTTTGAGTTTCCACTATCAGTAACAATCTTTCAAATGCAATATCATTTATGATTGGTTGAAACATAATGTCAAACTCTAACTCAAACTCAGGAGTTTTCTGTACCAGCAGCTGTGAGTCTGCCCAGTTCACTTGAAATTACAAGTAGAATGGGCAGCATAGACTGAAAAATCTGCCAGTAGGTTATGCCATGACAGCTTTTGGTAAAAGTAGTTAACATTTAGGCACGAGTTATATACAAGTACATATGGTAGACACTGTCTCTGATCGTCGTTTAGTGACATAAGCAATCCTAAAGCAAAATAGTTCATGTAATGTCTTTGCATCATTTAGGTATGATGCATTGACAATCTGATTAAATCAGATCTCCACTGTCCTACTTGAAGATCTGACAGCGACCACTTTGGGTTCATGTTCTGGTGACCCTTGAATTAGCCAATCAAAGTGCAGCTTTCAAAAAATCAGAAAGTGAATAAAATTGTTCAGCACACAATGATGCTGTTCAGCCACACTGCTCAGTCCCAAATGCAAAGATACAAGACTTCATCAGACTGGCTAATAAAATTATTATGGTAACAACATAGGTCAACAGAACATGATCCCTAAGCAGTCGCTGTCAGATCTTCACATAGGACAGTGGAGACATGATTTCAGTCAGATTGGGCATGTTGATGGTGTTCATTAGGCAAACAAAAATGTGTTTCCTATTGCACTGGTTTTAAAATTATGGTAGGTAGGTAGGTTTGTTTTTTTAAACATTATATATATTGTAAAGATTAATATATATATATATATATATATATATATATATAATGTACCAAATGCATCAAGTACTATGCTAAACTGGTTCAGTTAGATGACTAAATCAATTTCAGGATTTTTTGTTGTTGACTTTTTTATTTTAAATTTTTTTTTAACCTGGTGATGAAGAACAGAGATGGTCAGCTGACTGGAAACATATTTTGTGTTTCCTTATTGGTCAGTTTAATCACAAATCCCCTACAAACTAGAATCCATGACACTAAAACTATCTGGGGTCCCATCTAGGGTATTAAATAAATCCTGGGCAAATCATTTTTTATGTTTTTTGTTTGTTGCATTCTTGCCACATTTTTGAATGTTTAATGCCACACATTAGCATCTGGGGCATTGAAATACATGTGCATCAGTCTGTCCATTCATGTTCATTACCACTTGATGACTTCTGGATGAAACTTCTATTCATCAGTCTTATGGCTTTTTCCCATGGGGGGAGAGGGGCATGGGTCAGATGTACACAAATTTTAGATTGCAGTGATGTTTTCGACTGACTTTTTAAAACCCTACTTTTATTTAGTTCACCAAGTGATAAGGACAAGAGAGGATTATGGTATAGCCATGCATCCATAATGTGTTCATCATCAGTTGCTGTTTTCAACTTATGATGAAAAATCAAAAGACCAATTTCGACCAAGCTTGGCAGAAAACATTCAGACATGAAGGCCTTTAAGTTCATGCAAATGATGCCAATACCATCTAGTTTGGCTGCTATCAGTAAAGAACTGTTCGACTATATTTGACATTTTCCCTTTATGAAGGGCTTTCAATTTTGTGCAAATGATTTCAGTCTGCTATCAAAATTTGGCTACCATTACTAATTATAGAAAAACCTGACATGAAAGGCTTTAAAAGTTGTTACAGTGATGCTGAGCTGCTATCAGACATGGCCACCATTACTGAAAATATAAAGGCTTTAAATGACTTCTTTTAAAAAACACTTCTCAATGGAATTTGACTCTGTTTGACAGAAAGCATTATGGAATTAATGGTTTTCAGATGTTGACAAATTCACTCAATTTCTTTCCAAAAATGGCAACAGATTTAATCACATTGGAAAAAAAAATCATCCTGGCAGAAAGAGCTTTCAATTTTATGCAGATAATGCCAGTGAGCCATCAAATACAGCTTCTGTTGCTAAAATCAGAAAAACCTATAAATAATACATAAAAAAATCAGAACAAACTATTTTATATTTTGAAATAAAGCATCCAGGCATGAAGGGCTTGTAAATTTGTACGACTGATGCTGATCTGATACCAGATATGACCATCATTGCTTTAGATAGAAAACCTGTCTTAGAAACCACTCAACAGAATTTGATCAGATATGATTCTAATGCAAAGAGCTGTCCTGTTTACACAGATGATTCCAATATGTCATCAAATATTGCACCAAGAAGGAAACTTTAACAGTTCTTCAGAATTTGTCTAAATTTAACAGTATGCATTCCAGTTTGAAGGCATTTCATATTTATACAAATGATGCCAATCTGCTGTCAAATATGACAGCACTACTACTAATAGACAAAAATCAACACTGTATTTACTGGTCAATAACTTTATCATTAAAAACTGCAAAACAGAATTTGACCAACTTGGAAACTAAACATTGTGGCATAATGGCTTTTTAATATTGGGCCAATGATGCTGATGTTCCATCACATATGGATGAAGATTTTAAAAAATAGGGAAACCTGGAAACATTTGTTTTCATAACACATGATCAGCAGTACTGGGAAACCTGGAAACAGTTGTTTTCATAACACATGTGATCAACAGCACTGGGAAACCTGGAAACAGTTGTTTTCATAACACATGTGATCAACAGCGTTTTTGGGCTACTGCACATAGATTTGGTTATTCGGTAGATATATCAGGCTGGCAGGCAGTCTCAGGTCCACTTGGGTCTCTTGTATGGCATAAAGATGAAGACTTTAGATTATGACTGCTCGTTTGTAGCTGTAAACAACTTGTATGTGAATATATATCATACTGTGAGTTTGTTGAGTTTTTTTGTGTGGGGTATCATTTTTCAAGGATTTTATGGTTACTGTAAAGTGCAGATTAAAAGACACAGGAAATATTTATACTGCTATGGAAAACTGGGACCGCTCCCAGAGCACAGTTTAAGTACCAATTAAAATGCAATTATCATACCACACCATAAAAATATTTTTGTTTATGGACAAGTTAGTGGTTAACTGAAAAGAGGGTGTTTCTTGCTGCTCTGCTATATAAATTATACAGAAAAGGCTGTGGTTGACTGAGAAGAGTGTGGGTTTCACTTATTTGCTTTAGAATTGTGATTCAAAATTTACATGATGTGAATGCAGATTTAACAAGAAAATGTAATGCATTTGATCCAGTTTGCTCTAAGTGTTTGTTAAATTCTAATATAGTATTCATTATAAATTCAAGCATTTTTTCCTCCCATGAATCAGATCTTTGAGTTACATGTTCATAATGAATATTGAACTTGAATTTTGTTGTCAGTTGGCAGCAATTCATGCATGCTCTAGCTTTACCTTTCACGTTTGAATATCATATTATGCTGTATACAGATATGGCAGGGTGCAGGGATCTCTAGCTTTGAAAACCACTTTCCTATATAAAGCATTGCAGAATTTATGAAAAATAATTAGTTCCTGAATATTTAATGGTCACCAAGAAAAGCTGATATCTCTCTATTGGTCTGGAGCAACAAAAAAAACCCCAACAAATGTCATACGTCAATTGGACATGAGGCAGAAGAGAAATGGATAGTTCTGACCTGTCAATCAAACCAGTTGCATTATTTTTGACCAATGAACAATAGGCATTGAATTTACTGCATAGTCACACATTGCTTTTTGCCATATTTGCTCACAAACAGGAGACCATGCCTGCACATGGTGGCGCTCTACAGTTAAGTATTTTGCATAAGATTAGATTTTTAAAGAAAAAAAATTTCCCAGGTTTTCCTCACTGATTATACTAGCTATTAAAAATGACCTTTTATATTTTAGGAATTTTTAAGGAACTTTTAATTCCCTTTAGTTTGGTGTATGATTGATGTGTGTGAAATGTTATAAAGTATACAGTTTGTCCTTACTTCAGATGATCACCGATCAAAGAAATGCCAGTTCCGTTTGGTAATTTTCTCTTCTTGTATTTTAGCGGTAAATTGTAAAAAAAAAGAGCTGATAAGATATTTTATATTTTATTTTATTGTATTTTTTTATTCTTTCATTGCACTTTCAGAAGCTGGTATTTTCTAGTCAGGCAAAATTCATTTTCCATATCTTAAAAACTGCTAAAGATAGTGTACTTTAGACTAATTCAGGCTAACTTTTTTAGCACATGGGAGCAGTCATTTTGGTTAACTGTATGCTTAGATCATATACAATTTCCACAAATATAGTATCCAAAGAAATTTCAGCCACACTGCATGAATGTAACACAGAAGTATGTCAACGTCCTATCCATTGTGCATGTTACAACTGCAAACAATTTTACCTTACACTTGTCACTCTCTCTCAGAAGTTCATAATATATGTAGAATGCCCCCTCTTTATATTTTTTGCGTAAAAAAATTTAGAAATGAGAAAAAATATGAAAATTATTTTGCCATTAAGTTTCTATATTTCGTGCTTTAGTATAAAATAATTATATAATCATATTTTATATATACACAAAGCTGTTTCAGAATAATGACAGTTGTTGTGCTTGTGAAAATTTACAATGCAGTTTTATGCTATTTGTATGCTTATGTTGGAATTGTATATTTTTGATATCATTTAGTTCCAAATTTTAAGTAGAATTTTTTTTTAAAAACAATTTCATTGTGGTGTTTTTATATCTTAACTTTATGAAGAGGTGAAACTAATAAAATATATCTTTTGTCTATATTAGGCCTGAGACTGTCAATAACAGAAAGATATGCCCTACCATTTATTGCATTTTGTCATGATGACCTCATATAAAACTTATTTGTAACAAAGTATTTGATTTTATAACACCTGCAAAATGTTAATTACATAAATGAACTAAGATAAGATGTGTCATACTAACTGTCATGAATGAAGTTAAAACATGTCACATTAATTAGCGAACAATATAAATTTACTGGTTTATCAATGATGCCCTCACAGAATGTTTTGACTGTCCAGCTGAGGATGCACATTAATGCAGCATAAAGATCATAAAACATTTCCTTCAGTCACTTGGGTAACTTTGTATAAGTTGTTTATTTACTGAGTTTCCTAAACATAACTAAATTATTAACTAATAATAAATTTAAATAAATATCATCAGGGGTCAAGCTAGACTTAAATTTTAGGGAGAAGTGACTTCTCCTTTTGGTCAGAACAGGGAGAAGTGGGAGCTAAACAGGGAGAAGTGAGACCAAAGCAAGAAACACGATATATATATATAGATAGATAGATAGATAGATAGATAGATAGATAGATAGCTGCATTATCTTATTTTAATGATGTGCTCTATTTCTCAGTATGCTTTTAACAGTTTTAAGCAATGCCTTATTTTCAAGTTGAAAAATATGTGTTATATGTTATTATCAACATATTTTGTACGCCTATAAAATTTTTTATATTTATACCCATTCTATTCATACTTGTAGTATATGTGTTTGAACTGAAGTAAATGCAGTGTGTTTTGGTCATATCACTTAAAAAGCACATCAGAAGCTATATATTGTAATTAATTTTAACTGATAGCAGTAACAGGATTAGAGTCTTGTAACTGCGAGTTGGTAAAAATGCTTAATAAACTACCACTTAATTATTTTATTTTCTACAAGTTTTGTGTAAAATTGCAGTCTAAAAGATTTCTCGCATTCTTTGAAACAACCCCTAATACATGTACATAGGAATAAATGCACAAGTGACTTCAAACCATACTCTTCGTCCTGATTTCATTGTTCCCGATAAAACATTACTGTAACTATTCATAGACAACACACTGAAGCACTAAGTCGATATATAACTAAACTGGACCCTTATTTTCCCCCCAACCGAAAATCCAAGAATTCGTATTGCACAGTGCGAGTGCATCTATTTTTAGAAAGAGGGCTTTTCTTAATATAACTACTCACTTTCTTGCTTCGTTAGAAAAATCATTGATAGGACTGCATATTTATGGTTGTATTATTTGCCTACCTACTGGTAATAACGATATGCATTGGTTAAATAGTATTTTGCTTCATTACTATATATATTTTTCGTATTTTCACGAAAATTAATTACTTTAACTCAGAAAACAACCTTGACCTTGCAGCATTGTTTCGAATTCCACAACAGAGATTTCCATGTTTCTGACCTACATTATTAAATATTTAGGCTAAATCTCATATCACATAATATTTAAACTTTGTTTTCATTATATTATATATTTTCCTGAACCTATTTGCCCAATTATTTACGAATACAGACAGTTTAATGAAGTGGTATATCATATACGCAGCGATGTCCGCCATTACAAGTTCATTTACGGTTTCAAACTGATTTTATACAGAAAATACGCAGATACGGCCGTTAAAATCTCCATTTATTAAAAAAAGAAATAAATTAGAAAATGCTCTTCACCGCTCATATTTTTAAAAGCAAATTACTATTTGCATATTGATGTTTAAATTTCGAAACAAAATTTGGTATATTTTCATCATAGCACAGTGTGCCCAACTTCATGAAATCAAGCAGTGATATCTTGCTCCGGAAAAGGGTTAATGGTCAGTTAGCTATTAAAACTTGCATGTGAATGTGCAAGAATTTCTTTGTCGCCGTAAGCTGATTGGTATCAACACCACGTAAATACATTTGGCCTTGGGTTACAACAGTGCCAGAACTTACTGGCTACAGCGAGGGGGCATCTCAAAGGCATAATCTAGTCATTTTACGTCCGAAAAATCAGAGGGCGAAGTCGTTTTCGCTTTCCTAACAGAAGAAGGCGAAGTTTACGCTTCTCAGGCGACGTTTTCGCCCACTTCGCCTGGTAGCGTGACCCCTGTTATCATAAATTAGAAAAAGTACATGGTTTTTTGGTGCTGTATTCCAGTTTGGCTTCCATAGTGGCTATCTTGAAAATCTTGTTATTGCCACTCCTTCTTTATGAATGGTCATATCCTCATTAGGTTTTCACCAAAAGACTTTTATGATGTCTTTTTTTTTCTTCTAAATACATGTAAAAATAGTGCTAATTTGACATCCAGTATGGCCACATTTGCAAACATCTTGAAAATCTTGTTCTACTTTTCCTAAAAAGGAAAGTCATATGGACATTGGGTTTCGACTAGAAGACTTCTAATGGTGTGTAGTGTGCAGTTGGTCCTAATTCAAACTGCTGATCTGACTTCTGGTATAACCACTATGGTGGGTATGTTGAAAATCTTGTTGATACTTTTCCTGAATGGATGGATGTTGGTCCTAACAGAAAGTCATGTCATTATGACATCCAATATGGCCACTGTGAAGGCTATCTTGAAAAGCCTCTGAAAGCTGCTTCTCTTGAATAGATGATTATATCAGCACAGGATTTTTACCATGATGTCTACAAGGTCCTAAATGAAAAAGGTGCCTATTTTGCATCAAGTATGTGGTGATCTATCTTGAATATCTACTATTGCTCAGAAATATCAGAGAAGGTTTCAGCACTCAACAGTTCAAAAGAAGAAACAGTCTTGCAATGGATTCCTGGAAGTTTTCTGTGGCCAATAATCCATTTTTGAGAACATTCTGTGAAAAGAAAGTACTTTAATTGAAAGTTTTAAGATTGGTGTGGTTAACATGTTAATGGTCAGTTTAATTATCAGGGCCATACAGTGTACTGTCAGGGAAGCAGGGTGCACAGAAAAGGAACATGAGGTGATGCACCCCCATGTAATTTCTTATAATGGGTTAACGCTGGGTATAGACTTAGATTTACCTTAATTTGCATAAATATACCAACAGATATGGCTGTGTGTGTATGTGCATGTGTGTGTGTGTGTGTTTGTGTATGTGTGCTGACTTTTCTGTTGAAATAAAAAATAGAATAAAAATGGATGCAAGAGACTCAATTGTAAATGAAAGTTGGCCACATATTAGCTAGAACAGGTTTGCCTAAACTGTTAAAGAAACTAATGTGCTTTTGAACATACATGTAACATACTGTCATTACTCTGTGTTTTCAGATGCCAAAATGTATTTATATATTTTGATGTCCAAAAACACAGGAACAAAAAGAAAATAATTCCATCAGAACTGTCCAAAAACTTGAGTGTTGGGGTGAGGATGGGCAAAATTGACTGTCATCTTCATTTGATTAAATGATGTTGTTCTAAACGAGATGATACTTGAATAAAAAAAGTAGTTTTAGTCCTGAATTTCAAGTTGTCATAACTGCAGCAGATTATATTCTTGCTGTGTAAAAGGTCACTGTTACAGTGTAATTGGTACATTTAATAGAAACTGTTAAAGACATACTGAGTCCTTCATTTCAACATTTTGAGAAATCTTTCTTGGCTGCGCAAGTGGCCTAGTGGTTAGAGTGTCTGCCTCAGATGAGGGAGGTCGCGGGTTTGAATCCCAGCTGAGTCATGCCAAAGACTTATAAAAATGGTACTAACAGCTGCCTCGCTAGGCACTCGGCATTAAGAGGTTAATGTTAAGACTGGTTTGCCTATTGTCAGGATAATGTGACTGGGTAGGACATGATGCTACATGTCTGTGGCATGATGCCCCAGTGTTAGACATCACTATAAACTACCACACTGCAGACATTGTAGCAATATGACTGAAAAATTGTTAAAGCTATGTTAAAAATCCAAATCACACACACACACTCACACGCTTTCTTTCTTTCATCAAGTTCCTTCAGTTATAGTCCTGAATATGACTCACCATGTTGTGTACCACGATTTTCATAATGGCTGAACAATTGGCCAATCAGTACTTGCACTGCAATGGATTGTTGATAAAACAGCAAGTGGTGTTGGCATGAGATGCAAGTATTTCGTTTTCAGCTCAAATCTTAACATGCTGATATCTGAATGTGTTGATTGGTATTCAATATGGTGAACACTGACCATGTTTAAGTATCGCCTCTTGCTCTCTTTGCCTCTCTCCATTGACAGATATAGACTATAAGAATATCTCAGTTACCCAAGTTAACAGTTAATAGATTAATTTGACCAATTAGAAAGGAATTAAAATATTCCAAATGTCAGCTGTACATGAGTGTAAATGCTATGTCAGTTTTAGTAATGCACTACACAAAGATTTTTTAAAATAAAAATTGATTTGCAATGTATGTATCAGATAAAGATGCAAATACATTCAGTATAATCGTTTTATAAGACATTTTATGATTTAAATAGGATATAAACAGTGCAACTTACAAAAGGACTCATCTTAGATTGTCATATCATGGCTTACATATCATGGGATCAGCTGAATTTTAATATTTCATTAAATGGTACATGCATTATGAATACATATTTATGCATAATAGTCCTGTCACTTAATGCTTTCTTACTGTTGTGCTTTTCTCCAGGGAAACAATTCCAAAACTGAAATTCTTACCACAACTGATGACCTTTTTAACTCAAGTTTGCATTTCAAAAAACACACAATTGTATGATCATTATTTTTTGTACAAATAACTAATTTGCCCTCATACCTGAGCGATTGGACATCGTCTGTTCAGGATGTGATCTAGTTTTTAAAAGTTTCTTTTTATCTTGTGTGATACTGTGCTTTCATTTGTTTTCACGGACATTAGTTTCCTTGATTTAGCAAAAACAGAATTTTCAGAGATTAATTTTATTTGTGTATACACCTCAGACAGAAAAAATGCCATTTATGGTAAAGATATAGCAACAAATTGTTTTTGAAGATTAATTTTATTTGTGTGTACACCTCAGACAGAAACGCCATTTGTCAAAGATATTTTATGTTATGTACCTTATATACTTGCTTATATGTTGAGGACAACTGCACAGACCCAAATCACATAATGAGCTGGCAGGTTTGGGTCTATGCAGTTTGTTAGAAGTAATAAGTAGATAAAACAACATAGACCCGGACTTGCCAATTCATTACAGTATGTGATGGCATAATCTATGTTGTTTCAAGTTGGATGTGACTTGTATATGAGTATATATGGTATGTATTGATTTAGTTTTGTATCAATTACAGAATATACAAAGATTTAGTTCCAACAAATAATGGTGAACTGACCATCAACTTTTTGCAATTATCAAGATGATATATTGCATTGGTCGGCAACTTATTTTATGTAGCGTGCCACTTTTTCTGGATTAATTACAAAATGAACGAGCGCGTGGCACCAGGAAGAGAGTAATACTGTTAAAATCAAGATTCTAAGGCTGCCCTTTGCGTGCCACACAAAACCTCTTGACGTGCCACTTGTGGCACATGTGCTGTAGGTTGCCGACCCCAGATATATTGTAACATCCTCATAACAAAACACCTCTAACTTGTCACAAGGCATAGTTTTAGATGTCCTCATTATTAGATGGCAGTAGAAAAATGCATTGTATTTTATTTTTTTCAAGAAACTCCTTTTGTTCATTCAGAATTTTGTCTTTTGGTGTTTATCATAATATTTTATCACCTGTTCAAAACTTTTGCAAAAACACTGTCACATTGTACACTTGAGTTACATTGCAAGCATTGTTCCTGAATAATTAATGTTACTTTCCATATATACACTGTAATCTTTCACAAACATAAACTAAATTTGCAAATGAGCAGATTGCAAAAAAATTTTAGTGATAGTATTGTAAATTAACAATATTTCTTCGGGTACTAGTTTTTGTGGAGTTCATGTTTGCTACAAACCGCATCTTTCAGGAATCCATGAACAATGATCCTTCCTTGACTTTACAACTCCTACCTCAATAATAAATTTAATTACTGAGGAAAACTGCATTTTTACAAATGCTACTAATGATGCACATGAACATGAATTTACAATATGCAGAATTTACTGAAATTTAGAGAACTGAAATATTTTGATTTACAGTGCATGAAAGGGGATAAATTGGAAAAACTTGCTGTAACATCCAAAAAGAAACTGGTTAAAATCCTGGTCTCTTTCATGCAACCCATACAGAATATAAATACTGGTGCCATTGAAAAGGAATAGATTTTGAGCCTATCTTGAAAGTTGATGACTTTTTCTTGTTACATGGATCTGAAGATCAAAGATCATCTTGAACATTTATGACATGTTTTTTTAGGTGAAATTTAAGAACCTCTTGAAAGTTACCAACTGTTCTTATTATATGGAAACAGTACTGTGAATTACTTTGTTTATCTTTTTCAGAGGACATACAAGAAGAACCATCAGGAAGTGAAGTATCAGAACCCATCCCTGGTGTAAAACGAAAGGTGATTGAGTTATTTATTTTATAAAATGGGAATATAAAAAGCACTTCTCAAGTAGGCTGTATTTATTGTACCAGTAACGTTTCAGATCTATAATAAAAGTTGGGCTTTAATTACCATGGGTAGTCTAAGCTTGTCACTTAATTTGTTGCTTAGCCAGGAAGGCATACATTATTAACAAAGTTTAGGGTACAGAAATATTTCTTGTTATCATTAGTTACTTGAAAATAGGAGGAAAAAAAGAGAGTGGAATGTATTATGTCATTTTAGGAATTTACTCAATATTAATGTTGACTAATTTGAAGATCATTTTTGTGTTACAGGGTAGGAACCTATTCTTCAATGATGGAAAATCCAGGATTGACTACATTTTGGCATGGACTAAACCAGAGAAAGAAGATGAAAACACTGAGAAGGCAAAGAAAGCACGTGACATTTTCCATCACAACCTGCAGGAGGAGGGACTGCAACTTGAGTTGGATGATGTAATGTATAATTTATATTTTGCTAGTATAGCAAATAGTGTGATATAAGTGTCTTTTTTGGTTGAGTTTATGGAATGGCCTGTTGTCTGTCATCAGATATCCATCCATTCATTAGTACAAGTTTGTTATTGCTAATTCTTCCAAACTACTTGGAGGATTGCCATGAAACTACACTTGCATCCATCCCATTCTATAGTTGATTCAAAATGAAAATGGTGCTGCTTGGACTTCTAATATGGCCACCATAGGAGTCATTTGAAAATCTTGTTGTTTATGCTCCAATTGAATGGGGTTTTCAGAGTTCTCATGATGTGTAGGTGGATGTCAATATTAAAACAAATGCTGCTGATCTGATATGAAATTATCCTATCGACTCCTCCCGAACAGAAATTCGTATTGACATGAGGTTTTCTCAAGGAGACTTCTTGTGAAGTCTGTTAGTTCTGAATGAAAATTGTGCTGATCTAACCTCAGATATGGCCATGATTGTGTAAACCTTCTTGTCACCACTCCAAAATGGAAAAAGTCGTACCATCATGGGGTTTTACAAGAAAACCTCTCCTGGTGTCTAATTGGTTGGAATTGAAAATGATGCCAATCTTATGTTCAGTATGGTCTTCATGGTGGCCATCTTGAAAATCTTGTAATTGTTTCTCCAGATTTGACAGTGATATCAACATAGGGTTTTCACCAAAAGACTTCTTAAGGTATTCGGGTGGCCCTAAATAAAAATGGTGCTCTGCAGAAATACGGTATGGCTGGCACAATGAATATGTTTGAAACTTGTCACTAATTCTCCTGAATGGGTATTATATTAGCATGGGATTTTCACCAGAAGGCTTTAAATGCTGTTTGGTTTGGCCTAAATGAAAATAGTGTAGCAACTAATTTGAAACAAACTCTTATTGCTGAAGAATATCAGAAATGGTTTTAGCACTCTATGCTTAAAAGGAAGAAATGGTCTTATCTTGAATACCTCAAAATTCTTTCCGGACAGTAGAGCATCAGTCTGTTCAAGGGACTCTTGTTTTCAGTCAGTAACATTAGTGATAGCAGGGATAGCAGATTAAAACATAAATTTTACAAGGGTTGTGTATAGTGGGACCAAAATTAGTTCTATAATTTTGTTCTTGCTTATAGGGAAGTTGCTTTCTTAAATAGAAGCAGTAGCAGTTACTGTTGTTGAGTTCTTGGCACAAAAAACAGATTTTTTAATAACCAGTCCTTAATATGAAACAAATTTATCTGTTTATTCATTTGACATAATACAAGTGTAGGCTGCATTATAATAATTTTGTTTGTTACTAAAAGGTGCAACAGCAATAAAGGTGCCCTATGATCATATTGCACTTTTAATTTCATTTCAAAGTTCAATTCTCTCTTAAAGAATAGGAATCTTTGCAGCGTATTTACCAAGCTGACTTGAAATACTGAAAACTATTAAAAATTAAGAATTTTTCTAATTTTAATTTTTCTTTGTGATGACTAAATAATAATGAAATTATTTGTCTGAATCAAAAGTATAGGATTCATAACAAGCTAGAATGAATGGTAGTGAAGTAAGTTGAATTACTTTGTTTTCATTGAAAATTAGTCACTGAAACCAAACATATTGAGCTACATTATCAATTCTGGGAACACAACTATCACATAGGATGGGGGTTAGCTGTAGTTGAAAAAGTAATTTAGTATTTCATACATGGTCATGTCACTCAGAACATATCTTGGCAAATGAATCTTTGGCTACATGTTGAATTCAAGTAATCCAAAGCACAAAATGTATGTTTTGATCATAACCAATATGTATTGTCAAATAACCAAGGAGCTAGTTAGAAAAATAAGAAAGGAACATGTGTCTGTCACATTGAAAATCGAGGAGCATTCTGTTTGCTTATCAGTTTCTCGACATTGCACATATGTTGGAGAATCTGGATACTTACAGGTCCATACTATGACGGTGATTCAGGAGAAATAGTTATTTTAGAGTGTTTTTACACCAAAACAGGGCCCAAAAAGTGATGTTCACTTTGTCTTGTATTGATTCCATGACACTCTCCCACCCCTCCCATTTCAGTACAATGCATCAGTGCAAAATGTTGACTTTTTGTAAATTTTCCCTACAAAGAGCAAGTTGAAAAGATAGGACAAAAATTTTTTTGTTTTGTAGTGAATTTTTGTGCTAATTTGATGATCATGAATAGTAGAAATTACATTGCTCCATGAGAAACAAGTGAAATATTGAATTTGTGGCACCCAGTTTGAAGCAAGTTATGATGCAGTGGATGTCCTTGTGTCCATTGCTACAGTAAAACCTGCATTTAAAGACCACTGCACAGGGCATTCTATTGGATTTAAAGTTGGAGGGAGAGTTGACGAAGTGGGGAGGGAGACCTCCCCCCAGTGGGGATACGGGTCTTTTTTTGTTAAGTAGCCATGTGTAAAGTAAAAGTAGCCAGGTAAATCACCTGGCTCCTGGCTGATAAGAAAAGCCCTGCCACTGTTATAATAGACTACCTGTCTTGAGAAATCAGATTTTCATTGCACAGATGTATTGATAATATCTAGTATTTTGACTCATGACAGACTACCTATCTTGAGAGACCATACTATTTTGGCAGATGGGGTGGTCTTTCAAGACAGGTTTTACTGTAATGAAAATAATCACTGTATCCAATATTTAATTATACAGATGTATGAAAAGAGGCCTTCAGGTATAAAAACAGTTGCCGATTTATGACTAACCTATTTTTGAGGTTGCCGTTTTTTTGTTATACAAAATCTATAATGAATCAGTATAAGAAAAAGTTAAATTGTTTATAGATATCTATTAGTATTTCATCAGGCTATTAACCATTGAACGTGAAAACATGCAAAAACAGTAGTTTCAACTGACAATTTTGAACTTTGTACACCTGTTTCCATCTCTTTTCACCAACAGTGCCCTGATCTGGCTCTAGAGAGGTAATTTTTTTTACAATTTTCCAGCTTTGACCTTGACTAATTATAATTAAATGCACTTGTTACCAAGCTTTTTTTGCTTGATTAATATGACTTCTGATAAGGAGAAAGGTAAAATATATGGTTCCAATTTAGAAACACATGTTAAGGATATGAATGGAATGAGGAAAAAGTTCTGGCATGCAAGATTTACGAACATTCAATTTGGATATTTCAAAAAAAAGTCTGAGGCTGCCAATGGAAACTGGGGCTTTCAGGCAGCCCAAATTAATATGACAGAATCATCCCTCTGCTTTGAAGTCTGCTAACTACTTGGTCAATTTTCAGTGCAGAATCGCTTGCTTTTGGTGTCCTTAATAATGACTGCAGTCAATATACTTTCCATAATAACATTACACTGAAAAAGTCGATGTTAGGTATGTACCAGCTAGATATAAGTGGATTTGAACAAGACAAAAAAAAAAATTAAGTCCTTTTATTCAAAGGTATATAATTTTAAAAGGCTTTTTGTCCAGATTTCAAACTACCATTGCCTAAAAGACTTCATACCAAAATATGTAGTTGAGCAAAGTTAAAATTTTTATTGTGTTTGTCGCACATGGTCATAAGCATAAGTCAGGTGTCTTGGGAGAGTCTCAAGTTAGAAACAGCTTTTGATTTTTAAGATGTGCAGTTTTTGAAACAAAATGCTTTTGATTCTGTTCAGTAAGGGTCATAACTGTATACCTTAAAGAGAAAAACAATTTATGCAGGAAGAATTTGGAAGTTTTGTGAAAGTGTTTGTTTTAAAAAGTGCAAGAACCCAGGTAATACTATAGTTTCAATATAGTAATATGTTAAGGATATGGGTGGAATGAGGGAAAAATTCAGGCAAGCAGGATTTACCAACATTCAATTGAGATCTTTCAAAATAAAATTTCTGGGACCACCAGGAGGCCTAAATTAATATAGCAGAATCATCACTGTACATAGAAATCTGCTGACTTCATGGTCAATTTTCAGTCTATAGTTAAAAAAAACCCCACAAGTCCTTCTGTATTTTTTTTCCACAATGGTGTATTATTTATATGGGCTTCTGTTCCAGATTTAAAACAACCTAAAAGACTTTACTCATACCAGCATATGCATTTAAACACGGTAAGTTGACATTTTTGTTACATGCAAATTTTAATGAATTTCAACAACTATCCTTATTTCTAGTGATGCATCTGGTTTTGGTACATAGTCATGTCATTAGATACTATGGGAGAACCTCAAAACAGAAACAGCTCTTGATTTAAAAATGCAGATTTTCTAAAATAAATTGTTTCTATTCCATTCAGTAAGGACCACAAGAAATAATCAGTTTTGGGCAGGACAAAATATCGATCCCCCCACCAAGAAATGCTTGCTTTGAAAAGCATGGCAATCTTACTAATATAATCCATCATATTCACTGGTGTGTGATAGGATAATCCCACCGATGTGTGATATTATAACCCCACTGGTGTGGGATAGGGTAATCCATCTGGTGTGATAGGGTAATCCCACTGATGTGTGATAGGGTAATCCCTCCGGTGATTGGGTAATCCCACTGGTGTGTGATATGGTAATTTGTCTGGTGTGTGATAGGGTAATCCCTCGAGTGTGATAAGGTAATCCCACTGGTGTGTGATAGGGTAAACCCACCGTTGTGTGATAGGGTAATTTGTCTGGTATGTGATAGGGTAATCCATCCAGTGTGTGATAGGGTAATCCCTCTGGCATGATAAGGTAATCCCAGCTGTGTGTGATACGAAAATCCCACCTGAAGGTCAGAATTTGTAGGTAAGAGTGAGGCTTTAAAAAGTTTCTGCCCACAAATTCTCTGTGAGATTTTTCTGTCTCACACCAGCTCATATAATAGATTTCTTTCTCACAAGAAGATTGTGTTTGCAAAAAAATGTCATATCATTGGCATTGATATATCTTTAGAATTGCATTTAATTTTCTATAAGAGTATACATTTTTTTTTATTTACAACAAAATATTTGTTAAATCTTATCTTTGTAATTAGTCATTTGAAATAGGAGTACAGTGAAACATGTACATAATGAACACTGTTGGGACTTTAACATTTTGTCCTTTAAGGACAAAGACCCTCAATATAGTGATTGAATGTATAGAAAATTAGGACAAATGCTTTTAAAATGCTGTCTTTATAAGCAGTTGTCATCTTTAAGGAGACGTCCATTTGGGCTTGTTACTCTGTATTCAGCATGCTATTTACTAAAGCAGTATTTAATATTTCAGAGTGACCCTGAAATCCGGTACATGAAAGTTCATGCCACCTGGGAGGTTCTGTCAAGATATGGGGAAATTCTCAAGATAAAAATGCCGTTGCAAGAGGTATGAATTTGTCTTGCTTGCAGTCACTGATACCATGACAGGTATGTTGGTTCAGCAGTACTGATGTTGACAGAATTGTTGTAAACAACCATATGATTTTGCAGTAAAAGTATTTAAGGTTTCAGCTCTCTTCTTTCTCTGTATATTATTATCCATCTTCTAGACATTGGTTATCAGACTGGTTTCCCTACAGAGCAAGAGAAACCACCAGTCTTAATGACAAAACACAGAATCATCTTTATTCAGATATGGTTATAATATATGATAAATCAATCATATTTTGAACATTTCTGTTTTTTATTACAAATTCAGGTATGAAAGATAATTTATAAATTTTTTGTTGATATAAATAAGTTACTTCCAATCCTATAATGATTTGCTGAGTTCAGAATGTCAGGCAAACTCTTAAACATCCTTTAAGGCTCCCATCTGGCAAATATTTTAGGTTTCAGAGTCAGAAAATGAATAAGGATAAGGATAAGGAATTGTACAGTCAGCAACAAAACCATATGCAGAATTGGAAAAAATAGTACTTGTACATTCAGTTGACATTATTACCTTGCTTGACATTTACAACTTCATGACAGTGGTGACAGATATTACATTAAAAAACAAATGTACAAGGTAGGAGTCTGAATCATGATACATCATCACTCTTGTGTCGAAGTATGGATTGCATCAACTGCTAAATTTTTGATACATATTGTGTTATGTATTGTGTCATCATGCAAGAACCATGATATGCATCATGTTATGACCATGCATGTGATGCAGAGCTGTTCAAGGTATAAGTTGCAAACTTTTATGGCATGACTCTTCATGGAACATGGTAATGCAGACTGCTACCTTTTCAGCTAGTTTTGACAGTTTTGCAAAGTGTGTTGGAATTATTTAGCTGTGCTATGTTTTCAGATTTGTAGATGTGTATTAATTCTTTACAGTCACAATTTTTTTTCGATTGCAGATATGACTTGACTGATAAAATTGAATTATCCACAGTGTAATCAAGAAATCTGAAAATGTATAACAGTATTCCCCATATTATAGTTTACAATTTGAAACATAATATAGTTATCCTTGTGCTTTCAAAGCATGAAAATATTGTGCACCTCGATATGTACATTGATATGTGTGTAATGACCTCGAACTCCACAAACACCAATAAAACTAGAAACAGGAGACTTGAACTTGGGTCAGTGATAGTCCTTTGTGGTGCAAATGGTAAAAGCTTGTTTGGAATTTTGATAACACCCGTGGTGGTGTGGTTGCAGTTGTAATCTTACATAATTTAAAATAACTGGGGGAGTTTATTTTTCATGTTTCTGAGAATTGGCATAAGTAATCATTGAGTCATGTATTTACACATGTCAGACTGAGATGCCTACATGATTCTCTTGTGTGTTTCCCAATGGGTCATTGCATAGAAACTATTCAGATCCTCACCTTGCCATGTCATAACCACTTGCTGGTAATGAAACGACAGATTTATATGTGCAACTGTCATTGACCTTTGGGTCTGTTCCTACCTACAGGAACTTAGCCCAGGTGTCATAAGAAGGAAACTATTGAGATCCCCACCAAACACAAACAGTCAAATATACTCTTTCTGGAAATAAAGAGGTGAATTTCAGCATGAAACTGACTTGGACATCAGGGTTCATCTCGACACCCATGGACTGGGACATAACTTGGAAACTATTGAGATCTCAACCCATTACAATGTATACGCTTACTGGGCATGAAAAGACTAATTTATCGAAGCAACTTAATTCGCTCGAGGTCCCATTCTTTTCTGTTGGAATAAACCACTGGATTCTAGCTTGAAAACTATCAGGATCAGCACCTTATAACCATATATGTACTTGCTCAGTATGACACGACAAATGCAAATATCTAACTGACATTATCCCTCTCGGGCAGTCCTTACCTACAGGTGACCTACCCAAGAGGTTAAAGTTATGAATTTTAGGCAGAACAGGGAAGCATGGGAATGCATGCTTTAAAACACAGAATTCTGGTTGTGTCCAGTCTCCATTGTTGTTGGAACATGTATTATTTAGACCAGTCATGGTGGGTGGGTGGGTGAGTCAGTCTGTTAGTCAGTTAGTGTGAGTCATATTGCTATGATGTCTGTAGTGTGGCAGTTTATAGTTATGTTAGCACTACGGCATCATGTCACAGACATGTAGCATCATGTCCTACCCAGTCAGATCCTGTCATCAGGCTGACCAGACCTAACACTAACCTCTTAACACTGAGTGCCAAGACAGGCAACTGCTAGTACCTTTTTTTATAATACTTTGGTATGATTAGGCTGGGGTTCAAATGTGCATCCAAGGCAGACGGTCTAACCACTTAGGCCACCGGAGACCAGTCATATCTGTAAGATCACAATTCCATTCAACCCAGGCTAGCACATCATGAAGATTACTTAAAAGCTGCACAATCTGGTTCTTGATCTCAGGATGCAGATAATCAGATTTCACTTCAGAATTCATGGGCCAATATTTAGGGACTCCTGGCTCCATTTTGAATTAGAATTTTTTTTCTCAAATGTCCAGTAACCTGGCTTTTTAAATACACATGAACTACTTTGTTTTTGATATCATAGCTGATTATGATTTGAAACAAAAATGGGGAAAAAAATAAGTGAAAGATTAAATCGGCCAGAAATTTAAACAATTTCATCTGCTTGCCAGCATCAAACAATAGCAATTTTCATTCTGATGTTGTACTATGATTATTGTAGATGGTAGAATGAAAAAATAATGACATTTTGTATATGTTTTGTTATTGTATCATCTCTTCTGTAACAATCTGTACCTATCTTTTCTTTCCATAGACTATAGTATCAGCTGATATCCAGAAGAAGTACAGCAAGTGGGAGGTAATGTCTTCAACATTTCTTTTCTTTTCTTTGTTTTTTTGGTTTACTTTAAAATTTGAAAAAATGTGTATATGTAGATATATGATATAGAAATTCTCCCAGATATTAATTGTATTCCTTTGTATCATTCTTGTATAAATATTTAACTATTTTCACATTGTCCCTGTTGGTACAAGATAATGTTTCCATAAATTACATGGTGAATCATTCTAGTGACCTTTTTATGCATTGTCATTTTGCTTGTTGTCAATTTGCACCTGTTCAATCTTTGATAGGCAAATTTGGAAGACTGCCATATACTCTGTTATGGCTAATTTACCAGTATGCTTGATGTCAGATATGGGTAAAACTGTGATGCTGATATCTATTTGCAACACATGCCGACAATACAAGGTATTAAATATTTTTCTTCTCTTTCATTGCTGTCACAGGATGAGGTAAGTGTCCTTATCTTAAATGTGGTGGGGGTTTTAAAAGTCATTACATTCCTCCCAATTCTGTGTAAATAGTAGAAGTTTATTTTTTGCTTTCTGCTGAACATTTTGCCTCATATTATTTCAGTTTAAAGCACTTGTTACAAATTCATTGTTTTCCAATTTGCTGTATTATTTATATGTTATAATGACTTAATTTTGGAACAGATTTTCAACTAATTCAGTATTTACATGTCTACCCAGGGTTTCCAACTTCTACTAAGCATCTTTACAATTGCTTTCTGAACAACAAAATAGGTTTTGGGTTCAAGAAAATAGTAAATTAATGCATTCCATTACACTATATATATATATAAGCAACCATGTACGTTACCAACAAATTTGCAGGGTTATCGGGGGGGGGGTAATAAAAGCGGGTGCAAAAACGTGTGCTTCATTGGCGCAATTACCATTTTAAATCAGTGTATATTAAATGAGAAAAACACCTGCAGTGATAACAGATTGCATATATAATATATTACTTTATTCAGAGAACCACGCATTGATGCATACACGTGTATAGTTTATACATACATAGCTAATCTAAAGCATGGATAGAGTATCAACACCGTGTACTCACCCGTGAATCTCATCATATACATTGAATCCACAATACAAGCATTTCCATCGAAAATATCCGCACACATATTTAAAATATTCAGTAATTTTGTCACAGATCGGTATGCGACTGAATTCAATGGGAAAAAAATAAATAGCAAATAGTATGTAACGAATGATGAAACAGTACATCCGAAGGTTAAATAACGGTGTCTGTATAAATTTCATACTGCTAAATTTTCTCATCTGTGATTTGTAATACTTTATTATTGTTTGAAAAACTCTATAATTTTCAGCTGCTTTCTGACTACAGCAATAAACAAGGGGGTTATATTTGTAGGAATGGACGACATTATTCACTGGTCAACTGATTGCATAAAACAACACCGCCAAGCCACGTGCACATGTTGGCGGCTTGCGTTTGTTTGATGCATTATAAATCGTTGACCCATAATTTGAACAAGTTTAGCCCGGCAATTGACTTTGATGATGAGCAATATACTTAAATTAATTGATTTATAAATTCAGGTGAGAATCTTTTATCAACCGCCGCATTGTTTGTTGCTTAGTTGTGAATGCAGTTTATAGAACATATGTCAGATATTGTTTGAGCAGCGATTGTATAGGGAATGCATTGAAGACAAACACAAAGTAGACTTGATGGCTTCATTGCTTATGGACCAGTAATAATAACATTAACACTTATGAGCTGTCATCTTTCAACAATAAACAAAGATCGAAGTTCTCAAAAGGCCCACCCATGGGTTCAGATACTCATATTTCCGATATTTATTTTGGCACAAAACTGTAAGAAATTTGTTAAATTTAAAAATTTTAGGAGCCATGCCACGATCGTTTTATATTAGAATCCATACGTGATTTCCTCCCCAAAATGATAATAAACTTTCCACATGTTATTTTTTGCACTTTTAAGAAGAATTGTTTTCTGTGTACGAGAATAATACATGTATATGATATTTTGGGAGCCACGCCACAAACGTCTTATATTCAAATTTATAAGCAATCTCTTTTCCAAAATGATAACAAAATGTTATGTAATGTACTTTTCGTACTTAAATTTTTTTTTTGTTTATGAGAAAAATACCGGTAATAAGGTAAATGAAATTTTGGGAGCCACGCCATGATGGTTTTATATTATAATCCATACGTGATTTCCTCCCCAAAATGATAATAAACTTTCTACACGTTATATTTTGCACTTTTAAGAAGAAATGTTTTAAGTGTACGAGAATAATACATGTATATGATATTTCGGGAGCCACGCCACAAACGTCTTATATTCAAATTTATAAGCAATCTCTTTTCCAACTTTATGTAATTTACTTTCCGTCCTTAAAATTTTTTTTTGTTTACAAGAAAAATACCGGTAATAAGGTGAATGAAATTTCTGGAGCCATGTCACGACCGTGTTATATCCGAATTTGCGTTATAACGGAGTGCGTTATAGCGGGGTCACACTGTGTGTATATATATATATATATATATATATATATATATATATATATACACACACACACACACACACACACACACAAGGTAAAACCCGTTATAATGCGATGCTCGGGATCCAAAGAATAACATCGCAATATAATGGGGATCACTATAAGCAGGATCACATTAACAAATTCTCGGAAGATGTCAAACTAGCTACATGCTACTTCCTCCAAACATTAAACAGTGCAGACTGTATTTAAAAATATTTTAACTTGTCTGAACATGATAGCTTTTCTTTATTTTCGTTAACAAATGTAACACTGCAATATGTTTTAGAAATTTTGGAAGTTAAGGCAACATTAAACGCTGTGCTGGGATTAAAAATCTGCTAGGGATACGAATAATAATAATCGGCTTTTCCGAGAGCATGTATTTAGGATGTTAAAAAGAGATGTAACCTTCAATTAACAATGGGAGCCATGCCGCCATCGTGTTATAAGCAGAATCACATTATGACAAATCGTGTTATAACAGGTTTTACCATTGTATATATATATATATATATATATATATATATATATATATATATATATATGACTTTTTTGCAGTTCTTGTAAAATCAGCTGAGAATATTGTTATCTCCAACAACTGGGATTCAGTTGGACTTTTACACTTAAAAAAGGCAAATTGAGTAGCATATTTATCATGTTTAAATTGGTTGGATGTGATGAATATACATGACATGACTGTTTAAAATTGTACAGATTTATAAATTCGCTCTCACAGGGTATAGATAGTTTACGTATTCTGCCATTAGAAAATTTCACACTAGAAAATATACTGTTTGAATCAACTTTCAGTCTTTCGTGCACATTTCAGTTTCATCACCAAACCATTGTTAGATGTGGCAGGAAGTCACATGACCAGATCTGAGCCATCATGGTACAAGTCAGCATACCATATTTTCTCTGGTATTTAATGTGCACCAGAAACTGTATACCATAACCCAGAACTGACATTGTGTAAAGTGTGTCCAGATAGTAAGAGTGTATGCTGTTTATTGTGCTTCTTATTTGCAGCAAGCAGTGTAGACATTGATTTGCCATTGCACACGAGACCTTAGGTATCAATTTAGACTGTTCATAGTAGGGCACACATTATACGCTGGAAATACGGTTACTATTCTTGTGACATTTATTTCTTGCTAAATGTTTTTGAAAAAATTATATTTTATTCAGTTTACAAATTTTACAAAATCCTGATTTTTCAATAGCTTTCTCTGATCTAAACATGAATTTGTTTAGTTAAGGTGATCATGCTGAATGCAGTATGATTCTCATTCAATTTGAAGCCCTGGGTTAACACTGTAAATGTCATGCATGCAAATTAATCTTATTATTTCACTTTTACATAAATGTTTATCATTTTCAGCGCACATGTACACAGTTGTACAGGATAATTTGCTTCTTTTTAACTTGCTAACAGTCCAATGTAAACAATGTATGGCACTTTCATTACAGACCTTGGAAGAAGTAAGTATAAATGAAAAGCTTGGATTGATGTGTGCTGTAGATGTAGCTTTATTTATATTTCTGCTAGAATTTGCCATTGAAATGCCCTTTCGGATAAAGTATTGCATTCATATAGTGTGTATGATACCTTTGTTCAACTTGGCAGGTCATGATACTTTGAAACCTGTCTTAGCACATATGACCTTATAAAGGATGCCTGTGCTAAAAGAACAATATTTCTGAACCCTTTAATAGATCTGATCATTTATATTTAATGTCTTTATTAGAGAAACCTATCCAAAAGATACAATTATATTATTATTGAGTGGTCTTTACAGGCAGGTTTCATTGTATATCATCAGTACAGCATTCCCTTGTTGTAAGCCCTTCATTATAACAGTCCCTGTTATGAGTCAAGCATTGTCATGGATGCCATTTCTTTATGGGCAACAAAACTGTATATATCATGTACTTCATTTTAAGGTGGTCTCATGGTTGGGCAGTACTCTGAATGGCTCCCATGGACATCATTATAATGAGGGAGTACTGTATCATGTAATTGTAAGATGGCCTCACTATAAGGCCGTATACTGAATGGCTCCCATGGACATCATTATAATGAGGGAGTACTGTATCATGTAATTGTAAGATGGCCTCACTATAAGGCCGTATACTGAATGGCTCCCATGGACATCATTATAATGAGGGAGTACTGTATCATGTAATTGTAAGATGGCCTCACTATAAGGCCGTATATTGAATGGCTCCCATGGACATCATTATAATGAGGGAGTACTGTATCATGTAATTGTAAGATGGCCTCACTATAAGGCCGTATACTGAATGGCTCCCATGGACATCATTATAATGAGGGAGTACTGTATCATGTAATTGTAAGATGGCCTCACTATAAGGCCGTATACTGAATGGCTCCCATGGACATCATTATAATGAGGGAGTACTGTATCATGTAATTGTAAGATGGCCTCACTATAAGGCCGTATACTGAATGGCTCCCATGGACATCAATATAATGAGGGAGTACTGTATCATGTAATTGTAAGATGGCCTCACTATAAGGCCGTATACTGAATGGCTCCCATGGACATCAATATAATGAAGGAGAACTGTATCATGTACTTAAATATAAGGTCGTCACAGTGAAAGGCAGTATACTCCATGGGTCCCAAGGACAAGATTATAATGATTGAATAGTATAATATGCACTTAAATACAAGGTTGTCTCAGTATAAGGCAGTATAATCTATTACTCACATGGATGGCATTATAACAAGGGAGTTACTGTATTTGGGGATTTATAATCCTTTCTATACTGGGAGGGGACAACTTTTAAAAATTGAGTTTTTGAAAGACTTTGCTGGTTTAATGATATCCTGAATTGAATACTAATCAGGTTTTAAGCTAGAGCTAGCTGAACTGAATAAACCTAGCATCGAATGAATGAAACTAAAGTTTTTTGAGGAAAATAATAAAATTCTGATTCAGTGGAAGGGGTCATTCATTTCTTCGTTTTGTTTTGTTTCAGTGGATACTCCTTGTAGACATTATCCTATATACTTCTTTCTTGTTAAAATCTAATATGTACTCTAGAAGCACCTTCTCTTATTCACATTGATCCAGTCTTGCATCCTTTGCTTGAACCGTCCTATGATCTGTTACATGAAAGTGTGCATGTTTACGAAAACTTAGTTTAAAAGTTGATTTTGAAATAGTAATAGGTAAATTCTATCATACACCTTATGGGCTTGTGGATATAAAATGTGCTTTCCTGCATGTCAGGTCAGCACCATTTTCATACTTTAATCTTGAATATTGGTTTGTTGGATATATTACAGTGTTTATTAATATGTATTATACAATATTTTAAGAATTCTCTGCATTGTGTGTCTGTCTCCTATCAGATTAATGTCTCCTATCATTAATGCTTTTTAATTTCTGACAGGAAAATTTAATTACTATCCTTGTTTTCTAGGGAAGGGCAATTTGTCTATAAAAGCCTATATTGTTGCAACAAACATATTCTTGCAAAGAGAAAATACATATTTTGAGATAACTGTTTATTGTTTTATATTTTTGCCATCATTTTTATTTATCTACTCTACCATTCAAAATCCAAGACTAACTGTACTGTTTCTGTGGAATAGAAATGTCTGCCAAAAGGGGTCATGGTATTGGGTTATGGTAACATGCATGGTTGCTTTGTCATTCGCTTGTACAGAGAGATTTAACCTTAGCTGAAGCATGGATATGTTATCAAAGGCAAGTGGTCTAAAGAAATTGATAATATTTGTGCCACATGGAAATCTTGGGCAGAACATAGCTCTCACTTTTCTGATGACATTGTTATCACTGATGGTTTTTGTTGTCAACCCCACTTTGATGAAAGACCTGACATAGTGATCCCTTTGACATCTATGTCCCAGTCTGTCCATCTGTATTGTCTGTACCTCAATATCAATATTTTGTATGTGGTTAGTTTCTCAATTACAGTAGTACAATGCAGTTTTACCAAAAGCTTGGGTTGGGCTTAAAAGGCAGGCCTTGGTGAACTTACTGTCATTTGTTTTCCCCACAAGTGTTACATTGTGTGCGTTTCCAGACCTGCCAACCCTAAAGAGATATTCTCAGTAAGTCAGTCGAAATTTTTCAGTAAGTTGGACCAATTTTCAGTAAGGTGTAAAAACTATTAAGTACTGGCAACAAGTAAAATTTTAATAACCATTACAGTTTATATCCATGTTGTAACTTACAATATATAGCTACTGATGTGACTGGTACATGGTACTTTGCACTTTCTAAGAAACTTCCCGTCAAACTCCATTTTGAAGCATTCTCCCCTCATCACTTTCATGATTAGTATTGCTTCCAAGGTATCAACTGACATAGATGATCTGGATTTTGAGTGGTTTTTGCAACAAATGAGAACACCCTCTCACAACCTGCATTTGAATGAGGAATAATAAGTACATTCTTCATGATGCTGGACAACAATTTGTATTTGAACTGGCCATTAGCATCCTTGAGTTTACTAATAAGATCCCATTGCTTGTCAACTCGTTTAGTGTTTAAGATCTCAGGATTCAATTCATCTACTTGGTAATTCAAAAACTCTGCTTCCAGGTTGTCTCGCCAGTTGGGTTTTTTGGGTTCCATACACATAAATCTTGAAGGGATATACATCGCACTGCTAAAATCACTCATCATCCTTTTTGACACATCAGCAACTGCGCTGTGTTTCAGAAGTTCATTATACAAGGGAAACCTCTTAACAATGTAATCACAAACAGTTGTGTAATAGTCCCTTACATCTTTATAGAATTGACAAAGGCTACTTTCATACAGCTTCCTTTCAGCCAAGTATTTTCTTGTTTCTGAACCTACTGTAAGTGTATCATCTGACTTTTGTTTCTTAAAGTCATGATAATCGATATCAGTAAGATCCTTGGCTTGTGAAATTTCTGTAGCCTTTACAAATCTGATCAGCAACTGCTTTAATAATTCAGGCATGTTTTCTCTAAGTTTGTGGGTCATAGGCTCCTCCTGTTGCATGATTAAGTTGTACTTGTTAAATAATGGAATTATGTGGTCTAGAAAAAAGCAATAAATCTTCGCTCTCCGGGACTGCAAAGCCTTACACACACTCATAGCCTTTTCCTATCTGTAACTGATTTTTTTACTGTCTTTCCTGTCGTTTCTAACCAATGTTGTCTGACATCTAGACAGAGCCTTTTCATCTGATTTCTGTGATATAGCTTTCTGTAAGGAACCTACTTGGGTTTTATTTTCTCAGTCTTTCCTGCTGAGGCAAACCTGAGGGTAGTACTAGCCTGACTTCTAGATTTATCACAGCTCAAAGCTTTACTGCATGTACCTGCACTGTTGTTATTTCCTTCTTTATTACTAGATACATGTGGAACTTTATCCTTGGAACTAGACACCTTCTGTGACATCCTACTTTTGGCTTTAGCTCTTTTGCCTTTAACCTTTTGGTTCTTGGTTTCTTTACCAAAATATATTTGAAAGGGTTCCCACTGTTCCAACAGTCTATACCTTCACCAAGAGACAACAAGATGGTTACACAGTGCTTCAATATTTTTCTTTGCTCTTTCCCACAAAGAGTCTGAAGATCTTTCAGTTCCATTTGTCTATTCACACTTTTATCCAAATAATATGATATGTCCACTAATAAGTCATCGAAACTAATAGGCAGTATATCTGCCCCCTTTTTAGCTGCTAAATGTATCAAATGGCATGAACAGCTACTCAGATAAACTGAGGAATTCACCATAGTTATATGTCCAAATACACCTTTATTGCAACCTGTCATCACTGAAGCATTATCTAAGTCAAAGGCAACACAGTTATTCCAGCTTATGTTTCTCTTTTCGAAATCCTCATCTAATAATGTGAAAATATTTTCCCCAGTAGAGGCTCCATCACATGTTGGAACTGACAAAGTGCTTCAGTTACAACCCCATCTGTGTTATCAAAATATCTAACAACAACTGGGTACAGCTTCTCAGAATCATTGCTACCATCAGTTGCTATACTGAAAGGTTGGGATGAAGTATTGTTAACAATGCCTTCCTGTATTGACTTGCACTGTTGTAATACAATGGCAGTAGTTTTTGTTCTGCCACACTGATAACTATTTGCTACTGACAATTTGGGAAACATGCACTTGAATAGTTTAGAAGCATGGTCAGATGCAGCAATTGCAACATTATGCTCAACCAAAAAGTTTGTAAAATATACTTCTGCCTTAATGACCTCCAATTCAGTTTCTGGCACTACAGATCCAAATCGCATAGAGGTCAGCGACTTACAACTTGATTTCATTGCAACGTATTCTGTATGTTTTTTGGAATTCACGTGGCAGCGATAGTCATCTCGCCCACCGTGGGAAATGTTCAAGTCAACACGACATAACGTGCAATAAATGTAATGGTCACCTTTTTTACTATTTTCTAAGCATGACCAAGTATCTAAGTAATCTCTTTTATACTTTTGCAACCACAGTTTCAGCTTTTTAGGAGGCTGGTTGTCCTCTCCACCTTTGATGCATTTTCGTTTGGAAGACATTTTCAGACGACCGGATGACAAAATGAAAAACGAAATCTAGATCAGATGCACGCTTCTCATGAACAAAATAGGCAGGTTTAAAGCATCTGAGGTACCAAGGTATAGTTAGTCTGGTTCCCTACCAAAATCCACTCAGTCTAAGATGAAACTCCAAATCTGAACACGGAGTGTACGAAAATCTGGATCCGGAATGAACCAGTACAAAAAATATCCAGAACAGAAGAAAATGATCATATTTCCATACTTTTTTCTATCATTCCATAAGTCTGTAATTTTAGTGTTTTTTCGTAAGACTTACGGCAAAATCGTAAGAGTTGGCAGGTCTGCATTTCACTCCATTTCCCTGAATCTGTTTCATATACAAGCATGGAACTTGATGGATTCATTCATTTTTAAGGGTGTTACAACACTCACTGCTTGTAAAGTTGACTTGAGAACCTACTGTACATGGTCCAGTTGTGTACATCTGTGAAACCTGATCATTGTCTATCTTTTTTTAAGTAATCCACTTGTCTTTCTTTTCCGCTAAGAAATTATAGGGTTTTTTAAGCGTTGCTGGTCGTAAGCCAGAAGAGTTTATATGATGGCCTGTTATCTATCTGTTGTAATCCATTGGCACAAGTTTGATATTCTAGCTCATTAATTACTAGGAGGATTGCCAGGAAACTTTATGATATACTCATGCCAACATTTAGTCAGGCCTAAATGTCAGTTGTATCCTTTGGATATCCAAGATGCTCAACACTGTGGCCATCTTAAAAATTTTGTTATCAAATCAGTACTACTCCTAAACAAATGGTTATATTGACATGATATTTTCATTCAGTGACTTGTTATTTCTTTTGAATAGATGATCATATAGACATAGGGTTTCCACTATTACATGTTTTGATACCTGGATGGTTTTAAATCAAAATGGTTCTGAGCAGACAACATGATGACCATGCCTGCCATCATGAAAATCATTTTCATTACCATTGGAGCTATTGTCAAACAAGTGAAAGGTTTTCACTAAAATGATTCAGAATATATTTAATTGGTCCTTCATTAAAATATTGCCAGTGTGACATAGAGGGTCTTGATACAGCTAGTTCAAACCAGATGGCCATATTGATGCATGTAGGTTTTTTAAATATATAATAAAACTAATTTCTTTCTTGCAACATACAGTTGTTCCTATAGTAAAATGATGCCATCCAGAAAATTTGTATGTGGCTACTTTCTTAAATAGAAGGTTATGCAGACAAGGAGTTTTGCAAAATTACTACAGCAATATGTAACTGATTCAGATTGTAAATGGTGCTCTCTGAACTCCAACTTGGTACCATAGTGGCCATCTGAAAACCTTGCTATCATTACTCTTGCATTAATGATGGCATTGACATGGTGTGTTTTCTATTTAAAAACACTTATTGCAGTATGGGATTGCTTATGAATGAAAATTATGCAGATCTGATATCTAACCAAACACCATCCTTGATGATCAGCTATTTCCATTGCTTTTATTCTGGTGTGTAGGTCAGTGATCTCCCTAAGATTTGTGGTTTTCTAAAATTTACATAACTGTATGCTTCATTGAACCTTAATGTTTTATAAATGGTTATTTATTTATTATCCAGTTTTTTATGACTCTGGAGCCATTATTTCTAATCCAGTTTTATAAAACTTGGAATATAGGTCTGTATGATCAAGGTCCCAAAGGAATTCAGTAATGAGTGAGATTATCTAGGTGAACTAGGCTCTAATTTAGATGTGATCTGATTTTGGGCAAACACGGTCAATATAATTAGATCATCAAAATCTTGGACGGATACAGTTTTGAATTTTTGAGGTTATCTTGCTTCTTACTGCTTGAGCTTGTTAACACTTAAGTGATTATTTCTGATTAGATCGTTATCAGACTTTGTAAATAGGCTTTGATCATCAAGACATTGGGTGAAGCAGGGGAAAGAACCATTGATATTGACTAGTACCAACTACAGGTTTGGAGTTAAAGAGTAATTTCCCTTGAATAGTTGTGCAAACCTGTTTGAAAATTTTAAATCAGACTTCAGGATGCATAAATTTCAATGGAACAATTGTTAAAACTTTTGAAAATAATATACCTTAGGAATTAAAATGATTTGGTGTTTATAAACAGAAAAAAAATATATAACATAGAAATGTGTTTAAACAAAATGTTGATCATGTTCAAAATGTGGAACTACTTTTAATGTATATCTAGTCCTCATTACACACTATACTTGGAACTCCTCCTTAGCCCTGCTAATGAAATTGTCATGCAAGTTTACATGAATGTATTTGATATCTGCAAATAAAAGATAATTGAACATTATCTTGCTGTCTGTCAGCTTTCTTGTGTATGGTCATCCCTGACCATAAATGTATCCATATTGTATGTTTATCAGAGTTTTACGTCATTACAGTTCACATTAGTGTTTATCCAGTACTATTAATTCGGCAACCTAAACATTGAGGTAACTGTGGCCTTTCCACATTAGAAACTTTCAACATGGCTTCACAAGCCAGTATAGTATCAAACTACAATTGAGATTGGTTTAATTAAACTTTCCATATTCCTTTAGCTAATGTTAGGCAGCATAAGCAACTGTTACATGCTCTGTAGCTAGTATACATTTATTCAACAGACCAATCAGAAAACATAATACTAAATCATCTAATTCAGTGTGTCAAGCTGAAGATGAAATAAAATTTTACCATATCGGTGTTTTGACATAGTCATGAGTCTTGTTTTTTTAGAGTTCACACTTAGGGCTGGTAGTACAGACTGGGATTTTGTAATTAGATAATGAGTAGCCAACATATGTGGATTAGTGTCAGCCTTTGCTCGCGTCAGTCACCAATCCTTCACAAAGAAATTATTTGGAAATAATTCATTTGGGCAACCTTTCATTGGCACCCAGAGTGACGATATAAAGTTCAGATGTTTGGACAATATGTAAAGTTGTATTTTACTTTTTAAAATGATTATCTTCTTATTAATATTTTAGGTTTTCCAACCCAGCCTTCATATCGGGTAAAAAGGTTGCCAGACATTAAGTTTTAGTTGTCATGGGATCCCAGCCAATGAATATATATATACCCCTGTACTAACATTACCATGTTAAAATGCACATAATAATCTTTTATGTTGTAAAATGTATTTGTGCATTATCTTTAAGGCATTTAATATATTTCATTGCCATTACTTGCATGTGCCATATGTATATATATATATATATATATATATATATATATATATATATATATATATATATATACATATACATATATATATATAAAGCATTTTATTTAGTAACTTTTAATACTCTTTCCCCCACCCTACCCCCAGCAGTATATTTTCCTCCTGAGACAATTGCAGTTGCAGTTATTTAGAGGAAAGAAACCCATCGCCTTCAGAAATATCTTTAGAAATTTGGTATTTGATCCAGGTTGATAAGATGCCAGTGGAATTAAACCCACAACCTTCTTGTTGTTAGCCTTACTCTGACAGCAGATCTCAATGATATCCAAGTTGTGACCTCAGAGCGATGGCCCCAGGGGTGCAAGTACAGATCCAGGGGTCCATTTTGACTGCATGTATTAGCTCCCCTTGTAAAGCCAAGTATATTTATGTACTTTAAGGGTGAGACTGAACAGTTTCGAAGTTAAGAATCAGTGGGGTGAGGATCCATGGGATAGTAGTGGTTTGTCAAATGACTGTCCTTCATATGCTGCAAAGGTAATCCAATATATATGATGTAGGAAAGAATACATGACACCAATATTAATAGACAATGTAGCAAATACATTGAAACTCCACTATGACATGATGGTCAGGGTCCACAAAATGCCATCATGTTATGTAACATATCATGCATTATCCAGATCAGTCAGTTAGCTAAAGAATGTGTATCTACTTAGCTATACAAGAAAAGTGGGGGGGAGCAAATCTGGGGGCTTCAATGATACAGTACCAACTTATATTAAATGAAAAATACTTTTTTAAAAACCCACTGATTACAATTTTAAAATTTCATGGGGCAGAGAACCATGCATTGGTACACATGTATACATGTATAAAAAAATTGGCAACTGTATAGTATGAAAAAGTACTCACCAACCAACCTCTTTTGATCCGTAATAGTAATTCTGTCATCTATGCATAACTACGCTTTTACCTTTGCCCCCTATCTATGCATTTCTACGCTTTATGCAGTGTATACTATGAATAGGTAATATCTTCCAGTTAAATGTTGATTCACAACATGGTAACCAAACACTGGTCAAAATTAATAAATCATCTTTACTAATATCCGGTTTTAATGATGTATTTCCTAATATTAGACCATATAAATCTAAATTTAACCGACAAATTATATGTAGAGGGGTTTTCTAAGGCAGCATCCAAAATGGCAATGTTAGCCGATGGTAATACCTCAATTCGACGGAACTATTATGGCCTTTTCACATATATAAGTTACTTATAAGTTTAATGTTTTCCAAATATGATGCTGAAGTTTGCATTAATAGTATCAATTCATAATGTCATTATGTTCTTTATGTTATAAATCACATTTTTAGAATGTGTGGCAAATATGGCAAGTCTTCTTCCATACATTGTTATGTATAATGGAGCTTTAAGATGTTTAAAACATGAAACCGGCCATAATTATGGGGCATATAAAATAAAAATACAAAATTAAGAATATGTGTTGTCAATTTCTTCCATTTGTTTCAATATGCAAAGTTTCAATCAAATCGTATCACTTCGATTCCGGAAGTGAAATTTTGTATTTACAAAGGGAATTCCCTAATTTTGTCATGGCAATTTTGTTCTCGTCTGTTGATTACAGTGATTTGTCTGGAAGCAACAACAATTTTTCTGGATTCAGTTCCGATGAAATACCAGATTTTATAAATAATGATGACATTTAGGATGATGGATCTGAAATTTGTTTGACATATATCTACATTGAAATGTCATCAGACTTGAGTGACACTGATGAATACCAGCCAAATTGGTTTGCAGACGTGCAAGATAATGACAAAAGTCCATTTACTCTGCAGTCAGATCTATCACATAATTTACATGAAACAGCTCTAGAACTATACCATTTCCATTTATATTTTCCAGTTGGAATCTTTTTAAATATCATAACTTAAACAAATAAATTTGCAGCTGAAACCAGTGATCCAAACTGGACAGACACCAGTGTGCCTGAGATGTCTGCCTTTCAAGGCATGGTGATCTTTCAAATACTGAACCAAGCATGGAGAAAAGAGATGAAAAGAAACCAAATTTGGCTGTGTCATTTGCAACGTCCATCACTGAAGCTTACAATGTCACAGCCTGTATTATCAAAGCAAAATTCATTGAAGAGGAGTAACTATGATGTGCTCCAACACAACTGTAGAATGTTTTAGCTATTGTCATTTTTGGGTATTTTTCCACAACATGAGAGTCTGAAAACAAGAGATTTCCTAAATAGTTGATATTTATATTTCGAGATCAACTCTTCAATGACATGAAAACATCATTAGGCATTTTTTTTTTTTATATATACGTGTATGACTAGATAGATTTACCTATCTGTAACCACATCATTAATGACAAATAACAAGAACACACTTTAAAATATGTTTGTAATAACCTTTAATGTGCTCAAGTATGGAAGACAGGCCAAGTGAATGAACAGCTTGAGAAAATATGTTTTTGTGAAAGTGATTTAATTGCAGGTGAAGAATCTATAATAAGTGACACCTAAAGTACAAATATTTTCAGGCTCCAAATATATAATAACCTGAAAACTTTGATGTTTTTAGTTTCATTGACAAAATATTACCTTAGCTATTCTTAGACAGTAAAATGAAGCACTAAAGTCCTTGAACAAAATAGATCCCCATTTCCAATGAATCACACTACAAACAAGAGTGAAATGGCAACACGCATGCCATGTGGGTGCATCTATTTTTAGAAACGGACTTTTTTTAATATGACTACACGTTTTAACATTGTTACAAAAATGATTGCAATTTATATATTTTAATAATAAGTATGTACTTGTAATATTGTTGCTTATTGGTTAGACATGATTTGCTTTATTTTATTATCACAAATTAAGTGATGTAAGAAAACAACCTTGACCTTATATCAGACATTGACTTCTCCAACTTTGCATTGTTCAATATATTTTGGACCGTAATTTTTTTTGTTTTAAATAGCTAAATATTCAATCACAGAAGGTTTATATTATGTTCTTATAAATGCAATATTATCCTTGATGTATGTGCCCAGGAAATTATGAATATGACCAATCTAATGAAGAGGTACTGCCTAGATACAGCAATGTCTGCCATTATTACCTATTTGCTGGTTGACCGATTCACTTGTGGTTTCAGATTGATATTACAAAGAATATAATGCAAGCACAGCAGTGAAAATTTTCACTAAAATATTTTTAAGAATGCTTTCACCAAGCATGCTCATTAAATAGATATTGGTATTTACATAAGATGTTTTAAGTTTCGAAGCACAAGTTGCTATGTTTAAAACATGTGTTTCGAAACTTATTTTTATCACGTAATGTTGACAAATAATAACTTGCTGAAATCCGACAATGATAAGAAATGCAAACTTGTGGTGGAAATGAATAGCTTATTCTGAGGCTCTTCCAGCAATGCAGGAAGACAATTTCCTCATGATGATGTTGCCTTTCAGTTTATGGGCTTTTTTTATGGGGAACCAGACTGTGACATCATGAACTTCATATGGGAGGCACAGGTAACAGGGTTAGATTTTTATATGGGAAGCAAAGGGTTAAAGACAAATGCACCAAAGACAGTGGATTTATTTTTGATATTTCAATAAAAATTAAATTAACAATTATCAGCTTTTAACAGTGCAAACATCTTTCAAATGGTGAGACAATATTATTCTTCATGAATACAACACTTTACCAAATTATTAAATCAAACTCTTTATTTTGATACTAAGGGTTTATAGTACTTCAGGAAATTGGTACAAATATTGTGAACTTTTGGGGGCCATGCCATGATGATGCTATATTAAAATTTGTGTTACACTGAAGCTTGCCATAACAGCTTTCCATGGTATGTGCCCCAAAGTTCATTTTTTGCCACACTTTTTAACATGCATGTGAATTTGCATTCAGAAGCTGACATATTTCAGTCAGCTGGTAAGCTGTATCAGACCCCCTTTGACCTCTTGCTATCTGATGACCTTTGGAGGGCACAGTTATGTTAGAGAGGGTCAGTTTTACGACTTGGTGCCTTTCCATCAGTGATATCTTTACTACTGTAATATATGTAACCTTTTTTATGTGCCTGCAATATCTTTAATGAGGGGACATGTAGTGTTAGCCAGGTCATGTTCAGTTACACAATGTCTGTAATGAATTTCATTTCTGCCGAACAACTTTTGAAGGATTGAAGTTAAATTTTGTATGAGTATTCACTTTATAAAGATCAAGATCAATTTTCAAATTGATTTTGATTGATTTCTAACAAGATGTCATGGAGGCTTCTATTTGACTTGGAACTTCACCTTTCAATTGCATGTTATTTGCAGGGACATCCATGTCATATGGACACATTTTGACTGATTCTTTTCTTTCAGCAATAGAAATAATTAAAACAGTTCTATATCACATAAAGTGGAAAATTGTAATAAGAATATAGTCTTTATAATAAAAATTAGGGGACAGCTAATTCATATGTAATTGTTATTATATGAAAAATTAAAGGTATGAAAAGAAATAGTTTTCTGTGAAACAATATATGACTTGAACTCCTATCTACAGCAAACAAAAATAGAAGCATAACATTGCTAAAACTTGTGTGGCAGTGATTAATTTCTGTCAGATATTTGGAATTGTTCACAAAACCTTCAGCATCTCCATGCAGACACTATTGTAGCCATTTGTACTTTGTGTGAATGGTTTAGCTGATTTTTATCCCGCAACAAGAATTTGATCCAAAATACCTTTTGGTAATCTTGACTTCATCATAATGCATACAGGGATGCTGGATGAAGTATTTTTAAGAAGGGCTGAAAAGTAGTAATGACCCATTTTACGAAACATTCACTTAGTTAAGTATCCTAAATCAACTGAACAAAATCAAATGGCTTACATATACAAGAATCAACTGGTTGATTAGTCGAAAAGTAGAAGAGTATGAGGGTTCACTGTAATTAAGAAATTTCCAAGGGACCCGGACTAAATGTTAGGAAAATTACATTGCCCAAGCCATTGTTTTGGAATGGAGATGGTTACAATAGTTTCTGCATTGAGATATATAGGGCAGGGTTTAGAAGTTTAAAATATTTGAAAGAAATTAATAATTTTAATGCAGACTTTAGCAATAGTGTGCCCTTATTTAGTCACATGTAGTCAGGGGTACAAGCCACAGGAATGTTGCAGAGAAAGTTATGGAATGTTTGAAAAATTGGAGATGATACAGTAGGGTAATTGATTAAGACATAATTCCACAAATCTGGGAATTGTATTGCTTATCTGTTGTTTAATCTTATGACTTGACAGTTATGTAGATTTCGTATATTTTCATATAAAATATACATCTTTATTTTTCCATGTTAAGTCGGACTATATGTGATGTTAACTGAATTTGTTAACTTTGAATCAGAACCCTGTTAAGGCAGTGAGTGTACAAATCTGGACCGCTATCACGGGACTGTTCAAGAGGTTTAGAGCACCATTTGAATTGGACCCCAATGTTGTCCCTCCTATGGCAAAGAAGTACACGCTTGCCTTCAGCAGAGACAGAGAATACATGTAAGTATTTTGAATCTATAATTGTAGTTCACTTTAGAATTAATTCTATAACATGGTCTAAAACGGTGTAGTCTTAAGCCTTATTGAATGCTCATCTGACTTGTCAACAACATCAATCCAGATCCAAAATTGCACTAAGTGGCAACAGATCATGGTCTAAATAGTTCACATGAAATCGTAGTAACAATAAGCTGCACAGACCCAGATCTGCAGATGCATTATGTGGCAGCAGATTGGAGTATATGTTCATATTAAGTCATACTTAAAATAGATTGCACAGACCCTGATCTGCTGATACATTATGCAGTGAATCATCTTTATCACTGCTGTTCATAATTTGGCGTACATGCAAAAATTACAATTATAATCAAAGTACTGGAAGTACTGAAAAGTGGGGGTGATTGGAATAGTAGCATACTGCTTGCAAAATAACGTTTCAATTTCCTCAGGGACATGTGCTAAAAATATTTTTAAGATGGTTGCCATGAACAACAATTACTGATGTCAGGTTAGCTTCATGTTTATATAGGCCCATCTGCATTGTTATGTGAAGTATATTAGGGAAAACTTCATGTTGGTATTAAATGAAAATGGTGCCAATCTGATACCACAACAGCAGCCATCTTCAAAATATTATTATTATTCTTCGAGTACAGAAAGTCATATCTGTGATGGGTTTTCACTGGAAGACTATGATGTCTAGTTGATCCCAAATGAAATTGGTGCAGACCTGACCTCCAACATGGCTGTTGCAGTAGCCATCTTTAAAATTTTGGTCCTTCTCCTCCTAGAGGGATGGTCATATCAACATTGGGTTTTCACTAAAAGACTTCTTGTGATATTTAGTTGGTCCTAAATGAAAATGGTGATGTCTTTACATCCAAGATGGTAAACAAGGCAACCATCTTCAAAATCTTGTTATAACTACTCATCCAAAAATGAAAGTTGTGATCATCTTATGGTTTTCATTAGAAGACTTATTATGGTGTCTAGTTGGATCTAAATGAAAATGGACCTCTCTGGTGGCCTAAATGGTTAGAGCGTCCATCTCAGATGCAGGAGGTTGTAGGTTCAAACCCGGGACTAGTCATACCAAAGACTTTTAAAAATGATACTAGCAGCTGCCTTGCTTGGCATTAAGCATTAAAAGGTTAGTGTTGGGACTGGTTGGCCTAGTGTCAGGATAATGTGACTGAGTAGGACATCATTCTACATGTCTGCGGCATGATGCCTTAGTGCTAGACATCACTATAAACTGCCCTACTGCAGACACCGTAACAATATGACTAAAATTGTTAAAGCTACATTAAAAATCCAAATCACACACACACACACACACACATACACACACACACACACACACACACACACACACACACACACAGAAAATTATCCTGATCAACATGGCAACCATAGTATCATCTTGAAATTCTTCTTATTGCTATCCTTCTAACTTATGGTCATATTCACAATGGGTTTTCATGAAAAGACTTTTAGTAATGTCTATTTTAATGAAGATGTAGATTGTTTTTACATTTAGTTTGTGGCCAAAGAAATTTTTACTATATATTATATCAAGATTTCAGGATGCATCTTGATAATATCCTCATCGCAAATGTCAGTATTTGATTATATGCATCTTTGTACCACAAACTTACAGCAAAAGGAGGTCAGTTCGAGTTAGCATTTTATTAAAACACTAGTTTTATTATTTACCGTATGATACCTTTAAATATTGAAACTTGGTGAAAAGATGCATCTTGGTGAGTACTGCACTCACATCTTAAAAGTAGGTCACTGTGACCCATATTTTTATGCTTCACTAACTGGTTAAGTTTGATTGTTATGTTTCATGCTTTAATCATTAAACTAGAGAATTGTATACCTCTTAGTAGTACACCTGTACCAAAATAGGCCTATGTGACCCATATTTCACATTCTACTAACTTGGGTAAGTTTTGGCTTGTTAAACATGTTGAAATCTGCAGTACACTGGGGCAGTTTTCTCTGTTGAATTTTACTCTCTTGGTGCAGTTGACAGTGAATGCATTACATACACAATTCAATGTATGATCACATTGAAAGCAGATGTTAGAGTGATGTGCACCCACCAGTAAATCGGGAACCAAAATTGATTCAGTAAATTCAGTAACTGAATGTCCTAATGATTTTTTTTTTCATTGTGACTTTTTATGTCTTGTGATGTTTTTCTGTTAAATATCACAGCTATCAGTGTGCCACATTAATTTTCAAGAAAATCTGTCTGGCAAGAGAAATTCAGGATCACAGGCATGTAAATACATCTGATCAAGTTTTGTGTTGATTCTGACGTTCCATTATGCATTTCTGTTTCAGAGGCACAGTCCATCCTGCTTTCAGAGTGAGAAATAATTTCTTTACCTCTTTGCATACAGTGCCTTTATCTTTTAATTACAAGTCTCTGTGCATGAAGGATCCTAAATCATAAACATTTTCAACTGTATTCTGTATTTTGCAGGTTTGACATACCTATTAATAAAGAGGAGTTTTTCACCGTTTCTGAGCGCTCCAGAATTGTTGACTTTATTTTGAGGAGGAAGTCTTTTGGAGAAGATAAGAATCAAGCATATTCTTTCGGTGAGTGGGGTGTAGCCTTGTTTCTTCCTGGGAACCTTACTTTTGTCCTTATATATGCTTGCAGATACTAGGACATTTGAATCATTTTGCTTTTGGCATAGAGCCAGCAACAAAATTGGTTTTTATGGCCCGAATGTAAAAGCAGAAGGAAAAATATTTTTCTTTTTCTACTTACCATTCAATAATCCATTATGAACCCATTTTTGTGCAATAACACCAAATCTGTTAACCATTATTTTCAAACTTTATCATGGTAATTAGTGGATTTTTGGGCCATTACATCACTTTTTAAATTTTATATATGCCCACTAAAAGGCATATAAAAAAGTATTATGTTAGACATTGTTCATCTGTCCAACAGTCTGTTACCAATTTTGTTTCAGTGCATTAACTTGAGTGGTCTAACATCTATAGTTACCAAACTTTGTGGATTGTTTGCACCTTTTGATTTCAGTGTCAAAAGACCTAATGTCAAAGTCACTCTGACTCAAACAATGACACTGCACAATTACTGAAGTTCTCCACAGTTGGCTGTTAGCAAACATTTTGAATGACTTGAACTTTGGGTAAGGTAGAACCATATTAATTTCAGGGTAAACATGTAAGAGGTCTGGGTTACCATATTGAACTGTACCTCTACCAAATCATGCATGAGAGTACACATTTCGAAATTGTTTATAAATCTAAACAGAAGAGTACAATATCTATATAGTTTACAAAGCACACCACAAGAGTACATTATTTCCAAATTACTTAATTACTGTTATAACTGCTCCAGTGGCCTAGTGGCTAGAGTGTCCACCTCGGAAGCAGGAGGTCACGGGTTCAAACCCAAGCCAAGCCATACCAAAGACTTCTGAAAATGGTACTAGCATCTGCCTCGCTAGGTGCTCAGCATTAAGAGGTTAGTGTTAGGACTGGTCATCCTGGTGTCAGGATAATATGTGTGGGTGGGACATCATGCTATGAGTCTGCGGCATGATGCTCCAGTGCCGGACATCATTATGAACTGCCACACTGCAGACATCATGGCGATATGACTGAAAAATTGTAAAAGCTATGTTAAAAACCCAGATCTCACACACACACACACATTATTGTTACAACTCTGTTGTCTTAAACTTAGTCACAGAAAGAAGCAAACCATATAGTTTTGTAAAACTTAATAAATAATTGAATTGTCCAAGTTATAAAATGAAAATTTAAGTGGAATTTAAAGTATTATGAACTAAATCCCAAATAATCCTAAAACGTTCTATCGCATATCTAAAAGAATAGTGTCTTGTATTCCAGTTCTTGAATGTGCTGATGTACCAATAGCCTTGACTGTGCTGAATTGACAGCAATCTTGATGTATCACAATTCCATGGTCAAAAATGTCTTTTAAATGAATTTACAGAAATCCCATAATACGGTTTGGTCCAGTTATATGAGCACTTTGTAATTCCAATAAATAATTTACATGAATAATCCTCTCAGATTAAATCTAAACACAGCATTAAATACTTATATACAGTAAAACCTGTTATGACAGACCGCTCCTTCTGCCAACAGAAAACGGTCTCTCAAGACAGGTGGTCTGTCATAGCAGGTTTGTACAAAAAGACAGTTTCCAAGGTCCAGTTTCAGAACAATTTCAAAAAAAATAACCACAATCACTGTACATATATTCTATTCTTTATTAATAATTCTTGCTAAAATATTGTATGCATTCATCTAAAAACAAAATTATATAGCAATAAAGATGTACTTCTATCATTAAACATGAAATCACATTTACATTTGAAGATCACATATTTTAGCATACAAATTGTTTCTGAATTACTCCTTTTGCTTTATAACAACCTAAATTTGTTTTACCGATGTTTAAACCACTTTTTTGCGAGTGGTCTGCTCTTTTTCACTTCTTTCAGTTACAGTAATTATTTTCTCCAACCTTAAAATTCGTCTCTTTTTAGTTGGAGGTTCGTCCATTGTTGTTAAGGTTCTAGTTGTTAAAATTATTAGTGCTCAGTTGTAATATCGAACGTAAAGACGGTTTTGACTGGGCTGTGAGAAAATATGAAAAATCTATACATGTGCCTTGCATATCTAACAATTAATGAAATAAAAAGAAACAATTATCTCATCCAGAAACAGAACCATTTACTCTGAGACAAAAGTCAACGGCTTCATTCAGAGATGACATGCAGGGATTAACTCTAAAAGCAAAGTGTGTAACCTGGTTGCACCAACTTGAATAGACATCAGCTTTGAGATTGGGATATAATCACTTAACATCGGGGGTGGGTGGGGAAAAACAACAAAGATCACAAGTCTTGAACACTATCAATCGAATCCCGCAAACGATTCTCTCTTGCTGGTTTAATAGACAATGACCTTATTCACCCCCGGCAATACAGATTAACACTAAAGACAAACAATATACGCGACCACTATGTCAACTTTGGCACTACAACAGCAATTCGTTACATGTACATTAGCTGGTTTGCAGACTGTAGCATCTATCACCAGTAGCAACAATCCTTTTATTTTTTTTTTAATATTCCTTTTATGTTTGTTTTTTATCAGAACAATTGTTACCAGTCAAGTGGTTGTTAATAGGTCAGTGGTGTCTGTTCTTGCGATATGGTTGTTCATAGGGATGATGGGTCCTACGATAAGGCCGGGAAGCAGGCTAAGTGCGGGAATAATTAGTCTGGTTCCCTGCTTTGTACACTCCCTGCATTGCTCACCCCTATACAAATAGCAGAGAACAATGCAGGGAGCATACGAAGCAGGGAACCAGACTAGGAAATAATCTACATGTACTTTAGTCTGGTTTACAGCATAAACTATAAAACACATAAGCATAGCTAAAAATATTCAAATTTTTTATTTTTTTTATTTAGAACGGTATGAGTGGTCGTTCTTAGAGAAATTAAATAAAGATCGGTGGAGTTTATCCTCGTTTTTGCGATGCAGTCATTCATAGCAGTGTCGAAATGCATATTTTGCCAAGACATCATGATCACTGGTCGCATTCAGCAGGTGGTCACTCATAACAGAGTGTTTATATAATAAAAATGATCCGTGCATTACGATTGTGGTCGGAAATGACAGGTGGTCGCTCATAGCAGAGGTTGCTCATAGCAGTTTTTACTGTATATGTTGAAAATAAAATACCAGTAATAGGTATAGGAACAATTGTTCCCCTCTTTCTCCTTATATAAATCTCCATGACTCTCACAACACATACTTTTTTTCATAGATTATATTTATTATCCCTAGTTTATCTGGAAGTAAGAAATGTTTGATTGTAAGGTGACCCTGGGATGGTTCCCCGACCCAATGGTCAACCTATTACGGGGATAATAATAAAAAAAAAAACCCCACATACTTACTGAAATACCTCACTACCTAACTTGTGTCACAATACTCAGTCCCACCAGTAAAAAATTACCTCAAACTTTTAACAGGTTCATTATAAAGGCTGGGTTTAAAACTAAAATCCAAGTAACATCCCATTTATAGCATCATAATCTTAAAATGTAAAATACAGTCATGAATAAAAATTAGCTATATAATTAGTTGTTTGCACATATTCAGTACAATCTACAATTGTAGGCAAAAATTAAACACAATATAGATATACATAACATTATACTACCCACATTAATGAGTTATTTATTAACAAAATATTGAATTAACAAGATTTAATAAATATACCCTAATGTCTGACTTTACCTTTCAGGCATTAAGAAGATGTTAGCAGATGGATTTTATTCAGCTGTCTATCCAGTACACGAGGTATGACTCCTTATTGTCTTCTTTTATCACTATAATAAGAAATATTTATTATTTTACTAATACGATTAAACCTGCCATAGTGGACACCCTATATATGGGACATGTTATTATGATAGACTGCTTGTACACTTTTTAAAAAAATTGGTTTCACAAGTTGTTTTATTGCAAGGTTTCACTGTGGAGACATGTTTAAGAACACATGGTTTAGTGTGTTTGACCACTTTATCACTGGGAGGTTGCGGGTCTGAAGCCCGGCCAAGTCATACCAAAGACTTATAAAAATGGTACTAGCAGCTGCCTTGCTTGGCACTCAGCATTAAGAGGTTAGTGTTAGGACTGGTCAGCCTGGTGTCAGGATAATGTGACTGGGTGGGACATCATGCTATATGTCTGTGGCATGATACCAAAGTGCTAGACATCACTATAAAGTGTAACACTGCAGACATCGTAGTGATGAGACTGAAAAGCTGTTAAAGCTACATTAAAAATCCAAAACACACACACACACACACATGCACTTTATTACTGGTATATTGTACATGTAAACAGTACCAAAAGTTTAATATTTCTGTCAATTGTTGATGGAATTGTTAATCTGATGGAAATTAATGATATAAGAAAGTACTTAAATCAGAGTCTGGTCAAAGTACCAAGTATAATTATTTCAGAAAGATATATCAACCCTTTCGTGGCTTGTACACAACATCCATGCAAGAAGGGATGCATGATTGGTTCTAATAACACACTGGCTTGTGTGCAGGGTACTAAGATTTTGTCACAAGTCGGTGTAGGCAGGGAATGGTGCATTATCGTAGAGCAGTTTCAGTTGGTGAAGATCTTAAGGTTAAAGTATGCTTTATAAACTTCTTACTTGAACGCAATGTTTACTGCATCAGTCTTCAATTACACTTCTGGACTTTTAAAGAAATCCAATCCCAGAATGGATATTATACAAAATATGAATTTGCTTGTTCCTAGAAATCAGTTGCACTCAATAATAACATGACATTTAAAAAAAATCCCATCTCATAGTTGTCTCGCACCTGATCAAAATGAAAAGAATATTCCTATTTCAAATAGATAGCTTGACCTACTTCTCACATCCCTTGCCACTAAAATAAAAGAGCAGCAATCTGTGAATTGGACTTTTGGGAGCTGTGAAGTCTTTGGGAGAGCTATTACATATCTCGGGTTTTGTTATTTTTATAAAGAAATTTTTGTACATGATTTGAAACTAGTCTAAACTACATGTTATTTTGATCTGATTCAGATTCCATGATGCTGATCTATACCATTCATCGGCAAAACATTAGTTCAGGAAAAGGATACTTTCCAGTGATTTTGAATTTCTCTTCAAGTCTTCTTGACTTTGAATTGTATCTTTCTAGGGCCATTGGAAAGCAGGGTCAGTGATGAATAGCAGGAAGCTGCTGTATGACAACTGGGCCCACTGGAGCAAGTTCTTCAAAATACAGCCTCTGGACCATATCAGGTACAAGGATGGATTATTATATTAGTGTACTAAAGTCTGAGGAATAGTGTGACTGTCTTCAACTCTATATACTTGGAGTCAAGAGTCATGATTACATGTTACCGGCGGAGTTGAGAATCAATGTGAGAGAAATCAATATGAAGCAATTAAAATGCTCATTTACTGTAATGAACATCACCATTAAGAAAGGCTTGAATATAGTTTCTTTTCAGAATAAGCTTTCATGTTCCTAAATAATTGCCACTAAATTAAGAGAAATTAATAAAAGTCAATTTCATTTCTCATTGAAAATTTGTTCTTTTTGTTTCACTATCTCTGTTAAGTTTGTTAAAGATTCTGTGTTGTTCTGTTATGTAGAGTAATCCTTTTGTGTTACTAAGCTGCTTAGCAGAATTATGTTTGAGGTTGATGGAGTTTTATGACAGTTGGTGGAATGGGCTGGGGATGTTAATCAGAGATGTCCATTGTACCAAAATTGGGTGTGAATGTCCTGAATTGTGGAGCCTCTTTATGAATCATGCCACCATAGAAAAAAAATGATTTTTCCTAAAAAATAATTTTTAAAAAATGCAGAAGTTGAAGTTGTATGAGAGTAATTTAGGTCCTTTTCTGGTAATTTGTGATGGAAGATCAGTTTCCGGCAAATAAGGTGCTATTATTAAATAAAGTTGGTTTAGGTCCTTTCTAGTCTTTTCTGGAAATTCATGTCAAATTATCAGTTTTATGCAATTACCCAGAACTTTTCATTTTGCTTGATGATATTTTCTTTATGATGTATATTTTGTTTTGTTTTTTAAATTATATTTCTACAACATTTGTTTATATACAAACTACAATTGGCATTGCTTCTGTAAACCTTTTGTGTGTGTTATGACTTTAAAATGTCGGACAGTGATTGAAAGCCCATCCTGATTGCCATGAGATGATATTGGAAAGCTGAAAAGGGCAAGTAGCATTTGGAGGACAATTAAAAGATTACGAAGAGCTATGTAAAGTAAATAGTGTTATATCACTGTACATAGACATGCTTTGTAATGTTTTTAAATGATTTTATCATTCTTCTGGCATCCACATGGAATTTTTCTTTGCTGCTCTAATTATCCCTAATTTTTCAGTAGAATTGCTAATTTTTTACCGATTTCCCTAATTTCCTTGGCAAAATCCTCTCTGTTATTTGTGTCCTTTTCCTTTGACAATGTGTTGCTCTTAAATAATATAGTATTCTTTTTCCGTGCATGCAGAGACTACTATGGGGAGAAGATTGGGTTGTATTTCGCCTGGCTGGGCTTTTATACGCAGATGCTGGTGCCTGCCTCCATCATGGGTCTCATTATTTTCATATATGGAATTGCCATCATGGGGGACAGCTATCCCAGGTGAGGTAGAAGAAATTATAATTACAGTATCATTTTGCACAGCCAGCAGATTAGGGGATATACAGTTTCATTTTTGAGGATCTTAGCACACTAATTGTAGTTTACTGCCATAAATTAATTTTCATCTGCAAGATTTCAGGGTGACTTGTACAAAGGATATTTATGAATGTTCAAGCACCCAGTAGTCTTTACATCCACAGATACTATTCTTTTGCAAATTCTGGCACAATTTTTCAGATTTTTAGAAAAAAGAAATTGTTTATAAAGAATATAATTCCTTAAGGCACTAAATCAGAGATCCCCCAGAGTGTAATGTCATGTGATTCACCCAAAATTTGTTTGAATTCATGCACTTGGAAAGCAGAGTTCCTGTAGATTAATTTCAAGTTGCACATATGAAAATGTACACTGCACAGTATGCAACTTTATTCTGCTGTTCACCTTTGAAGTGCTTGCAGAAATGGTAGAAATATTTTAGCACTTATCGTGACATGTATTTTTTTGTAATTGTTTACCCATCTGGTTTCTGCTGCTTTACATCAATGGTTGTTAAACTAGATTTGATTGGCATATTGGTCCCATAACAAGCATTATGTTGAAGTTTGAGCCTCACGTCAGGGAAGTTTTACAAATGTGCGTTTATAATACGAGCTATCTAGAAGGCCCAAAATGGCAGATTCCTAGTGTTGTTCATTTTTTAGATGACAGTTTAGTTCTGCAGATACTGTCTGATCATAGTAAAAAAGGCAATTTTTTTTTAAAGTTAGGAAGTATATCAGATTATTGGAGCTGGGAAGGTGTTAATGGAGTAACTAGTGAGTGATTTTGAACCCCAAAATGGTGTTAAATATGATTCCAATGTATATGCTGGATGGACAAAAACAGACAGCATGCCAGTCAATGCCTTGTTTCAGTGGTATTTCTAAGTTAAATGTGGAAAAGATACAAACAAGCCGAATTAAAATACAGACAATTGAAAAGTAGAGTACGTGCAATTTTTGTGTCTTTTCTCATCACATTTTAGCCCTGCTGGATCATGTGCCACAAAAACATATAGCATAAAGGTTACGATAAATCTAATAAATAAGAATCTAAATATGAAATTAAGAAGTAAAGATATTTATTTGATCAAAATACTTCTGTTTGAACAAGTAGACTATGGCATTAATGGACTTAAATCTGAAGGCAGTATTATGGAACAGTAAATTTGGTATAGTCAGTAGAGTGTAAATTAAGAAAGTTAAACTTTGGCAGAACATATGTTAGTGAAAAATCTTATTATGGAGCAGATGCACACAAAAGACAATACCTGTGAGCTGTTGAATATTGTGCAAAACAACAATAAAGAACAGTTTTCAAACTTGTTCCAACTGGTTAAGATTCAGACAGCAAATAGTTCTCAGTTCTTATTCATACACAAATAAGGAACAGAATAAGCTCAGAAACAATCGGCAGATTAATGCTTATAAACTACAGTGGAGCAGGAAGAAAGAGAGATGGATATTGAAGTATTATGTAAAGACTGAACTATGGCTGTTTCCTCCCCCCCCCCCGTTTTCGTTCAACTTGTCTCTTATTTTTTGACAGGGTGGGAAATCCCCCATTATGATGAAATCCTGGGAGTATCTCTGTATCTTAGAGTGCTTAAGTAGCTTTGAAATCCAAAAATGAATGACATTGGTTTATACCATGAGTAGGATCAGATGCTTCTTTTTATAACACATTTAGCCCCACAATATGACATGCCTGCCTATCATGATTATGCCACTAGTAAACATATAGAAAATATTAAATGTGTTATGGTAGTATTGTAATGATGATATTGCATGTTAAAGGAAAAGAGTGAAATGGTGTCTGTAAATAATTACAGGTTTTCAACCTTTCAGCTGCACAGATTTTGACATGTAACATATTTAATTTGGGTTAATATTGTACAGCTAGGACATTGACCCATTATTAGTAAATAGTTGGCACAAGCACAAAATGTGCTTTGATCTCTTCTAGAGGAAATATAAATCTGTTATCATTTATAGCAGAAATCAGTAGTAGACTCTAACTGAACATAGTACCTTTAGTGACAGTATATGAAGAGCACATTTCTTGAAATTGGTCTTAAAATTTGTTAGATTTTTATCAGTGAGAACTTTGCTAAAATAAACATAGAGTAACCAACATTTCGGAGTTTAGAGTTTAGACTCTAACTGAACATAGTACCTTTAGTGACAGTATATGAAGAGCACATTTCTTGAAATTGGTCTTAAAATTTGTTAGATTTTTATCAGTGAGAACTTTGCTAAAATAAACATAGAGTAACCAACATTTCGGAGTTTAGAGTTAGCTTGATATCGCTTGCGTTTCTTATTTGCACAATGTCAGTGAAGTCAAAAGACACAAAGTATGGTCTCCAGTTCATGGGCTTGAGTTCAGCTTTACTTTGTTTGTCAGTCTCTGTATATGGAGTTAGTTTTCCAGTAGGACTTTTGTAATTTTATACTGTTTTTGTTTTGCAAAATGTTTATATATTATGGTTTATCTTAATTGTACTATATACAATTTCAGCAGAGAGATATGTGACCCAAAACTGAACATTACGATGTGCCCTCTATGTGACTTCCAGTGTCCATATTGGAAACTGGAGGAGGCATGCTCACATGCCACTGCCAGTCGCATCTTTGACAACAATGCCACATTGTTCTTTGCCATCTTCATGTCACTCTGGGGTAAGTTTGAAAACTGCAGTCTTAAGGGTCAAAATACATTCAGTTTACAGCTTTTGACCAAGCTATTTTCATTACTAGATAGATTTATCTAGCATTTTACCCTGAGTTAGGTTAATACAATGCCTTAAATACACAATTCTCATCTGGGATCAGAGCGTCATTATGACCTCAAGAGTGTGCTTTCTGTATTCCATACCAGTACATATTATTTTTCTGATATTCCTTATTATTATATGCTCATTTTTGTCTCCGTTAAATTTATTAACATTGTCAGAATCATGCACTATTTTATGATATTGCACACCTTCATATTGCACTAGTGTATTAGGAACTACTTTGTAAACAAATCAAGTACACTCGTGTAGTAGACGCTTTACATTTTGGTTGATTAAATTTGTTTCTGAATGAACTAAAGCAGATGTGTCATGGACTTCCACATACCAGCTTCTTTGCAATATTCCGCGTTTTGATACAATGTTTTGGATTTAGGCTAGCAATAGACACCAGACAGGTCATAAAATTGCTGGGTCCCAACAAATAACATGCAAGTGACAAGGCATAAACGTTTCTTCTTTAGGTGGTAATAAGAATGACACAAAATATACTTACAGTTTTACTTTCTGAATTCCTCAAAATGTACTTTCTTAGTTCTGCAAATCTGAATTACATGAGCCATGTCATGGGTTCTAAAGCTTGATTACACATTTCGAAATTGTACTGTAATTTCGACTACATTCTAAGTGCAATTACATCCTCCTTACTGCACTCAAAATGAAATGAACATTATATTCCGTAGCATATTTTTGATAACTACAATTGAAAGATGTCATATTTTTCCCACATTATGATTCCAAACATTCAATGACAGAACAGAAATACACTTGCAGATTCAACATGCTGCTCCCTCGCTGCTGAATTGAGATGTACCTTATGTAGAATTGGCATAGATAAATCCAGTCCATAATCAGAAAATTTTGTAGAATCGAGAAAAATACCAAAACCTATTCATTCCAGACCAAATGGAAAAGTTGTTGCAATGTGCATTCATTCACAGTATGACTTTAAATTTCAATTTTAAGTAGACCAAAATGCCGTTTGCTTTCAAAAGTGGTGTCTGACATGTGACTAAGTTCAAATTTATCTGGGCAGAGTTATGCGCACATTAATGTTGTTGTATACTGATGAATCTGCGCTTGTGTATTTAATTTGGAATACAGCATAAATTCAGTTACTTTGTTTCTTATTGCGTATTTTTGTTTATATAATTTAGCCTTAGGTAGAATAAGAAAATGAGCATATAATTAAAAGGTTACTGCATTTGTATGGGAAAAATATGAACTCATTTTGTTGGATGGATATACTGCACTCCCAAGGTCATGCAGTATATCCATCAGAAAAACTTGTTCATATTTTCCCATACAAATGCAGTAACCTATGATTATTGAACATGGTTAAATAATGAGTTGATTGATCAATATTGCAAATAAAATCTTGGAGTTCCAGGCATAACAGTGTCATTTTTAGGTTATCTGGTGCACTTGTCAGGGATAGAAGTAGCCGATGTGACTTTCTCACATGGGCAGCCTATACCACCTATTCATAGGAATGGGAGATAATCCTCTTTGACCTTGTTGGTAGATAAGCTAATGTGCCACCTGTTGGCAGTACAGCTTCTACTCTAGATACTCCATTCAGATGCTTCTGGCATAAATCCTATTACACTTGTGGTTTGTTTTGCCTTTCTTTTCATTTGTGTCTTCCCACATGGGGAATATTGTATAAATTTGTTTGACATCAAGATAATTGGTTTGTTAAATATTAAAATCTGATAAATACATCACTTGATGACTTTGCTGGACCTAAAATCATTATTTTGCACAAAAGCCCGACACTTTGTTAAAGATACTGATATTTTTGGCAGAAATAGATATACATATAAAGTGCACAAATAACATTTACTGGAACATTGCTGTTAAGCAAGTGGACAGTTAGTTATTTCTGCTTGAATCGAAGAGAACCTTGCAAAATATTTTGATTGAATGGTCAGATATTCTGAATTTACCTTTTGATTTTGAAGCAACTTAATGCTAAGTTTATAATGGCTTCATCAAAATGTTTCTTTATTGAACAGTAATGCTGCAGATGACTAGAAACCAAATATAAAGAAAAAAATATTAATAGGTTGTTTCAAAGTGTATAGTTGACTGTATCATTACCATCACTGTTTTCATCATCGTCATCGTCAATAATGGCAGCAGTAGCTGCACCATAACCATCATCATAGATCATTATTATCATCATTGAAATTATTGTTGTCATTGTTTCCAGGTACATTATTTCTTGAGTTTTGGAAGAGAAAACAAGCTGTTATTCAATACAAGTGGGATATGATTGATTTTATTAAGGAAGAGGTAAGCACAGTTTAACTTAACATCCTGCAGATTTAAAAGAAAATGTGAACCTACATTAACTTTTAATTGATGATTCTTCATGGTTGGTCTACAGTAGTAAATGGAGCTGTACTTCAGCATGTTAATAAACCTGCCAACCCTAATGATTTTTGCAGGAAAAAAAATCTTATGGAAATGACCCTTAAAATATGGATTTTACAGAATCAAAGTAAAAATTATGGAAATATGATTGTTTGTGGTAAAATCCAAATGCTAGCTTGTCCATGTTTGATTTGGATCGGCTTTTTTTTTATTACATTCAGTGGAGTTAGTCAGGAAACCAGAATAACTTTATAGGAGTACCTCAAATGTTTTAAACTGCACATACTTTGTTATGCAGAACATCTGCATTGATCAAGCTATTACTTTTTGTCTGAAAATAGTGTCAAACAAGCACTACATTTTCAGGAGGAAAGGACAGTAAAACTCCTAAAATGTTTTTTAAGTCAGTACTGAAGAATAAATAGGAATATTCAGACTCTTGATTTGTGGGCTTTTAAATGTATGTTTACAAGCTTGACAATAGCAGGACATGATAATTTGTTACACCTTCCTGTAAACAGGTCTAACTTGGGCAAAAACATTGTCTTACTGAGAAGATTTTGTTAGGACTGGAAGGTCTGTATTAATGTTAAGGAAATGGGTCTTTTGAACTCCAAAATCAATATTAACACCAGCAGAAGTTTTTGTCAAAGAATTGTTAGCTGCATTGTAATATATTTCAGAAAATTAGATATACAGTTATCTTAAAAATTGACAATTTGTGCAGTTCAGCATCACACTGAGTGTCCCTGATCTAAGACTGTTTATTGTGGATATACTTCCAGCAGAGTTTAGTATTCGACCAATCAAACAGCATTTTACATATGTGGATGTTTCTAAGATTCAGACATTTTGTTTTAGAGTAAATGTATATTTTGAAATCTTCACTTTCACATTGGTTCTGAAATTGAGATTGTACAAGGGGCCAAGTTTATGACCTCTTCCCTTACACACCATATATAAAATTTTTTAAAGTCTGTTATTGAATTAAATCTACCTTTTAGTGTCACCATTGAAAAGAAATTAGAAGTGTATGCAGCTTTCATGTTTCTGTTAGGCACAGGTATTCAGCCTAAATATTGCAGTGGTTATTGTGAATAATGACCTATTTATTAATAAGGTCCTGTTTTGGCATTATAATTACATTGTCATAATGTCATGAAATGCTTTAATGTCGAAGTGTCATTATGGTTATACAACATGGTGGTATCATTGAATCTTTTTCTGCTTGATGTTTATCCCAAGGGGAGACCTGTTGTTATCTACTCCATCCATTCGCTGTTTAGAACAGTATAGAGTTTTTGTTTTCTCTGACCATTCTCCTAATCTGATCAAATGAGATACCCGATAAAAATCATGATAATTATGTAATGCTTTGCTTTTTGTATGGACAGCCCAAATGATTAATAGTAGGTAAAAACAAGATGTATTTATGAATGACATGCAGTGTTCTACATTATGTGTTTTTTTCTAACAGGAACCTCCCAGACCAGAGTACCTAGCCAAGCTGGCTGACACTGCAAAGACAAAGGTTAACCCTATCACTGGGGTAAGTATAATATATGTACTCAAAACTGTTTTTGTGTGCTGTTCAGTACCCTTCCACTGGGTAAGGTTAGGGCTGAAAGTCTGTGAAATGTCTGGGAATTTGATGTTAAGTCAGGCAAATTGAAATTTTAATCAGAAGTTGGGTTATTTCAAATCCTTAGCATGGAAGAATGTAATTGGGATGAACTAGCAGGAAAATGTGTAAAACTTGTTACAGTGTGCTTGATGAAGAAGACAGATGCAGATCCCTTTATGGAGTTGATATTGGGTCAAATAATGAAATTGTTCTCGGCTGTATTTTTACTCCAGTTATTTGTTCTTTATTTCAGCTAGTTGTGTGGTTCATGTACTAGTATTTTGTAACTTTTGAAGTATAAATGCTAGATTCATGCATACTTTTCGTGCAGATAATTGTACTTGATAAAACAGCAGCTTATCTATGACAAGATATTTTATAAAACTTGTACTTTCTATCTTCTGTAATTTGGCAAAATGTCTGAAAGTGGCAGTGGTTTTACCATCTAGCAGTATCTTATTATTAAGAAATATGATTCTTTCCATTCTTTTTTATGATGAAAAGTTTTATGTTTGTTTTTTAACATGAAAATATGGTCATGAAATAAAAGTTGGCAGGAAAAACTCAGGGGTGGGGTGGGTGGGTGGGAAGTCAGAATTAATCTGTGTGAACCCTGCTTTCAGTTTTAATGCAGAAATGTTTTAAGGCGATGCCCCTTGTGGTTCTTTTGCTGGAATTTGATGTGGTATTGTTTGTTTTTCTTTTTTTTCTCAAAAATGTACACATTTAGGTCTTTTTTTATTGCCATGAAAACTCATTTAATTTAAGAAGGGTTTTTTCAAAATACTCTTGTTTAAGAAAACCATAAAAAATGTTGTTATTCCTAATGTCATAGAAAACTGGCTTGGATATTTGAATATTTTGTCATTTATTTCAGAAGTTTATATATAATAGAAGACTGCTACCCATCATCTACATTGGTTAAGTCTGCTTGTGTTAATAGTCAGTTGTGGCCTGTTATTAACAGCCACATTGCTTTGTGACATGATCTGTATGATACATGAGCACATACTGCATTGCTGTATTTATAAGGTTGTAACTGTACAAGCTGAATAAACATAATGTTACTAAAACATCTCCATGTGTAACTGCAGGAATCAGGCAAGAAAAACAAGGAATGTTATTTTGGGATTTTATATAGTACAATTGAAAAGATGGAATGAAAGAGTAAGGAAAAAATAATATAGATGAAGATTGTCACAAATTCTACACAGATGTTTAATGTGTTCAGTAAATGTTTATAATGAATATCCAGCTCCAGGAATTCTGGAAATTTTTCACATATCTTAGTACGACTTACCATCATAGTTAGCACGGCGATTCACTCAAGACAGCATTGTGCAGAAGGGAAGACAAATCCAAGAGCACCTGAAAACTCTAATGGGAATGAAGAATAGGGTGTGCCATCTGCAAAAGATGGGTGACTGATATAAATATGTCTAATTAATGCATAATTTTGTTACAGTCAACTTGAAAGAATTCTTAATTGTTTGAGTGCTACGAAACACCCCAGTAAGATATTTGCAAACATGAGAGCCATTAATCAAGTACATGCAGTATATGAAATCAAGCTTGAAACAAAATAAAAATATTGATATCAAACCAGTAGATATATCCAAACTCATCTATATGAACAACCAGTTAAAGAATTTGGAAATGTGAATTATCCTCTGAAAGAAAAGCTTTTGGGATGTCTTTTGTTCATCATCTATCCATCCATTATCACAAGTTTGCTATGCCTCCTAAACTGTTTAGAGGATTGTCATGAAAGTTTACAAGCATAGTCATCTCAGGCCTAGTTGGTTCTAAATAAAATGTTGCTGATCTGATGTCGAGTATGGCAACCACAACAGCAGTCTTTAAAATCTTGTCACTGCTTCACCTGAATGAATGGGCATATCAACAGAGGGTTTTAACTAAAAGACTTTGTATGGTGTCTGGCTGATCGTAAATAAAAATGGTGCCAATCTGACATCCAATATAGCCACCAGAGCAGTCATCATGAAAATCTTGTCAATGCTACTCCTTCTGAACAGAAGTCATATTAACATGGGGTTTCTATCAACAGACTTTTTAAAGCGATTTGTTGGTACTAAATGAAAATGATGCCGCTTGCACATTCAGCATAGCTGCCACTGCTGCCATCTTTTGTTCTTCTGAGTTGATGATCATGGCGTTCTTACTAAGACTTTGTAGGATATCTAATGGTCATAAATGAAAATGGTGCCACTCAGTGGCCATTTGGAAGATGTTATCACAACTGCTCTTAAATGAATGATCATATTACCATGGTGGTTTCACTGAAAGACTTCTTATGACACCCGGTTGGTCCTAAATGAAGATGGTGCCAATCTGACCTATATAGCCACCACAGTCTCCATCTTGACATTAATTATTGCTACTTATACATGATTGGTCATTTCAGCGTTGTGCTTTCACCAGAAGTCTTCTTATGATGTCTTGTTTGTCTTAAATGAAGTTGGTACACATCTAATAGCCACCATGGCAGCCATGTGAATATCATGTTATTGTTGCTAATCCAAAGCAGAAAGCCACATCAACAGAAGACATTATATGATGTCTTGTTGGTCGTAAATTAAAATGATACTGATTTGATGTTCAGTATGGCCATCTTGTCACTATTAAAATTAAACTGAAAGGCATTTTAATATGGGTTTTCATTGGAAGGGTTCTTATGGTGTCTAGTTGGTCCTAAATGAATATGATGCTAAGTGACCCTCAGTATGCATACCACAGTGACCATCGTATTAATGTTGCCCCTACTCCTCCTATATAGACAGCTATATTAAGATTGTGTTTTCACAAATAGACTTCTTACGATACTAATTTTGGCTGAAATAGAAAATGGTGCCAACTGTATATCCAGTATGACTGTTTTTCTGTCACTTTTCCCCCTCATTTGATAGCCATATTGATGTGGAGTTTCACCCAAGGCTTCTAATGATATCTGACATCCACTATATCCACCACAGCAGCTAAGTGAAAATCTTGTTATTGCTGAAGATCATCGGAGATGGTTCAGCACTTGACTGTTAAAAGGAAGAAATGGTCTTGTCTTCAATTCCTATTAAATTTTTTTGCCCAGTAGGCTACCAGTCCTAAGATGTTTGTATCAAGAAATTACTTTTTATGCTCATTTGATTGATATGAGTTACTGCATTCTTTTACTTGCAACTGTATGAAGTTTATGACACAATATAGTGAATGCAACTACTCTTGCAGTTTTCATTTGGTTTCTATGAAAATAAGTACATATTATGGTCATCAGAAGACGTTCATGTTGATTAGTCATTGTAGACGTAGAAGAGTTATGGACTATTTTTGCTGTACAGTCATCATCATCATAAGGGCAGAGGTGCAGCGCTGAAGAGACATGTATATTTATATGAGCAAATTGCTCAGCATTCTTCCAGTTTTTCTGACATTTCATCGTACACTTTTCAAAATGGCTCCATTAAAGTAGATGTGTCAAAAAATATTGTTTCATCATAATCATTACTCTTGCAGTTTGTGGGAAAGTTTGATTTTTGTTTAAATCTTTTTCTTTTGATAGACTGGGATTTAAATGTCATAAAGTTCATTTTTAGAAAAGATCTGTGTTATTAATTTTTTTTTATAAATAGAACCTATCATCATGATGATCCCAAGGAACTCTAGTAAAATCCCTGGTTTCAACAGAATTTTGTGTGGAAGAAGTAATCATTATTAATCAGTTATTATTTTGTTAAAAGAAATCAATGATGCTTCACAGAATCCATACCAGTTCCGAACAGTTGTTTCTTACAGATTTTTTTGTCCAATACTACATGTATGTTGGAAGCAAGTCATAAGATTAAGCCACATGCAATGGACCTGTTGGCATTTTGCAAGATGGGACTAACTGAACTCTGGAAATGGAATAGAAGGTTTTTGGTCTCACTTGAATGACTAACATTTTAGTAGTGCATGCACAGAATAATGGTTACTGAGTGAAAATAAGTGTTGGTAAGACTTGTACCACCTTGAGAAAATACATCATTTGCTTTAGAATTAATATAGATGGTGCACTTAGTAATGAACATGAATGACAGTTTTCAAATTTTAATGGATTTTTTTCAGCTGAAAGAACCCCATTTGCCATTTTGGAGAAGACGGTTTCCCACATATCTGCTCTCCTACTCTGTCATGATCTTCATGGTGAGTCTATCTTTGAAGTTTATGTTGCTTGTAATAACAATATCTAAATGAAATTTGCCTAAAAGTATGAAGTTCAAGCTCTGTTTTAGGTTGTTTAAAATTCATACCAAACATGACCATGTACTGTTGAAACCTCACTAACAGTAGGCACATTTTTTTGTTGCAGAGTAATGGTGCAGTGGATGGCAAAATAATCTAAAATTACTGTATGCACTTGATTTTGGAGAAGGCAGAATTACAAAAATTGCTAACTCACTAGTCATTTTATATCGGGAATTTTTTAGATGAGAGAAATTTTCCAAATGCAGAGAGTACCCTTGCTAACTAACTAGGCACATACTTTTCTCACAGAGAACAGGATCTTTGAGATGCTGGAACAGCTCACTTGACATAGTTTTGTCATGGGTGCTTTTCAGATTGATGATTTTCAGAACAGTTATGTACCCTCAATGGCTCATTAGACACATTTTTTTCAGGGAAGTCTTTAAATCGGAAGGAATAACTCTTAACATGGCTAACACTATCGATAGCTCATTGGAAATTTTATTTTGTCAGAAGAATCTTTGAGATGGAAAGAACTGCCAAAACATGCCATGCCGCAGTGATAGTTCACTAGATATATAGATTTGGCAGTAGGGTATTTGAGATTGGAGGTTCGCCAAAACGTGCTTATGTACCATGGCTCACTAGACAGTTTTGGCAGAGGAGACTGTGAAATGTAAGGAATTTTGCATATTTTGGCTGGTTCCAGATAGGTTACTTTCCCTAAAGCTTTCATATCATTCCGTTACAACTATTTCCAGAAAAAAACCTGTTCTGGTTTTTTTGTGTGTCTTTTTTTCTGTCTTGTGTCCAGGTTAGAGCCTAATGTCAGTAAGATAGTCTTGGTACATTGTTACTTATAACTAATGCACTGAATGTCATGATTAATGTACAGAATTTAGAGAAATAAAGGATTAGTGTAGTGATACTTTGACCAGTGTATAGGAGAAAACCCATGGTGAACCCATGTTTGTTTGTTTGTTTGAATAATTAAGCATCTAAATGTTTATGTAGCTAAAATTATTTTATTCATGTAAATGAAATAAGTAACAAATTATCTATCCATGTATTTGCATTTTAGAATTCTGTTTTTATTGCTTCGAAAGTAAACTAACTTACTTGTGTCCATGATATGATTCCTATATTGGTATACAAAGGGAAAGCATCTTTGTAACTTCGGGGCAGACAGTTTTGAAATTGGGTAGCCACTCTAAGATGTTATTAAGGCCTTTCTGGACCCACTGACAGAATATATTGAACAGTAAAATCACCCACAGATAGAATCTATTACAGGGGTCAGTAAGTGTAAACATCTACTAGCTGGTGAATCATAAAAATCACTTTTGTGTTGAAATGTCTCTGTTCAATAATTTAACAAATTATTTATTCATTTTTGCTTAATTTATTTGGATGGATAAATTGTTAATAGCCATGTTTTTTTGTTATTAATCTGAGATTTGTTTTCTTCACACATTTTTTAATGACATGCAGAAGTTCATAAAGAAAATAAGGTCCATCAGTGTGAGCTGCACTCAGTTGTTCAACATATAGGTAAATTTATAAATTATTGGCTCCAAAGTACACAACAAAAACATTTCTATTTATGCTTTAATTGCACTGAATCAGCAACATGCAATTCTAAATTAATGTTACGTAAAAGGTGTTATTATTGTGCCTTTGTTATTGAAATGACTGCCCTTGTTTACCTGGCTTCAGCATGTCAGGTGATAAAAATAGCATAATTGAGCTATCTTCCTTCAGAGGACCACACAAATCAAACTTGTAACCAGTTAAACCTGATAACAAAGAAACATTAGAACAAAACCTGAATTTGGCCAAAGCCTGAACTTGGCCATGGAAATTACACTTTAACCGTTTAACAAAAAAACCCCACTTTATCCAAGAACGTAATAAAGTCTTTACCATTTGAATATCTCAACAAAATTCTTTATTTTATCCAACTGTCTTGTGCTCTGTGCTTTCTGTGAACCAAAATGTTTACAAAGTTTAAAACTGATAACTTTTCCTATTTTGCAAGAACATGTACGTGAAGTAATCTGATTAAAATCAGATCTCCACTGTCCTTCATGAAGATCTGACAGCAACAACTTAGAGGTCGTGTTCTCTTGATCTATGGTATTACCATAGTCACTAATTTGATCAGCCACTCAGATGAAGTATTATATCTTCGTGTTTGAGAGACTGAGCATTATGGCTGAAGAGCATCAATCTGTGCCAAATGTTTTGATTCACTTTCAAATTTTTGAAAGATACAATCTCCATTGGCAATTAAAAGGTCGCCAGAACATGACCCCTAATCAGTCGCTGTCAGATAGGACAGTGGAGATCTGATTTTAATCAGATTGGTACATGAGGACACTTGTTATATATCAGAAAATCATGGAAACCTTGATATGTATATATATGTAACTGTAATTAAAGTTTATAAATTGCACTTATGTTACTTTGGTTAACATTGTATTCAAGATCATAGTTCTCAATTTGATGTGCATTTCTGTAGGACCATCTCTAGCAGACCAGTTCTAGCTTAGTCATCATGTTTATGTTAGTCATAGTGTACAAGGGCTGGGCCCATTACCAGACTATAGATAGCCAAAGTCTTCCAATATAAAATACAAACCTAAATCTGGCTGTCAGAGTTAATATTTCTGTCAGCATGTATCGTTGCAACATTTGGCTTTTTTAAGTAGGAGCATTTCTGGCTGAGAGTCAAAAACTGGCACATTTGAGTGATGACTGGTGCTTATAAAAGTTGTTAGGGCTGCAGAGAAAGAGTATTTAACATGCCTAGGTGTATATTGCAAAACCATGGCATTCAGGGCCTCCCTTGGAAATATTTTTCTTTTTCGTCATGAAATTTGCCAAAATAAAAAATTTGGAGCCACTTTTCAACCATAGGAGCAATTTTGTGCCATGATGCAGGGACTTACATGCATAATATTATATTGGCACTAATTTTAATCTATATAAACATGAGAATAAAACAAGTTTTACATGTTTTTATTACTTTTCAAAGTACAAGAATAATTATTAATAGATATAACGATACCATTATATCCACATGAAGTTCAGTGTATAGCATATGAAAAGCAAGAATGAATAAGAATGTTTCTTTATAACTGATAATACAAAATACTGCTTAGCCTTTATAAACAATGTCACTAACACATCATCAGTATCTGCCTCATTTTTTTCCCAGACCATTTCTTAAATGCCTTCTTGAAATCAAAATTTTTAACACTGGGCCCATCAATAGAAATTCTCATTAAAGTTTGTTTTAATCAGATTCTGGCAACTGAACCCCCTCTCCCTGTCTGCAGTAGAAATAGGAGCAACAAGTAACCTGGTAGCTGCCTAAGATGCAGCCAGATATAAATCTTTGTTTCTCAGAGCTAGATTAGCCATATTCTTTGTGCTTGATACGGACTTGTAATAAAGTAAATTTGTAATTTTTCATTGATATAAGCAACTCGGGCCCTTTACAGTCAGCAACTGGCATCCATGTAGTGGCATTCTTTGTTACTCAGTTAAGTTCATACCACAAAAAAGTGTTATCTAAGTAAATAATCCCTAAAACACTAAGTAGTCCCAAGTGCGTCTCACACTCACAGTTTGCAATAAACATAAATTAACAACACATGCAAATGACACCAAATCTTTTTGCCGACCTGTTCAACAATAGTATATCCCTTGGTCATTCCTTATTTCCTACTTCTCACATTTAATTACTTCTCAAAACCAACTGACAGCTTGCAGTAAGCTGCAGTCATGTTCGAATAATGTCTTATTCATCTTCGACCAACATGATCCACTGACTGCCGCAGATAGTGAAAACAGGTATTAAGTGGCCCGAGTTGCTTATATAAATGAAAAATTAAAAATTTACTTTTCTAAAAATTTGTCGACTGCAACTTTTACCAGTCAGTAAAAAATAGCGCCACTTTAAAAATTCTTTCCCATTTGGCAACAAATGCGAAGCCTAGCGGAAGCCCTGACATGAATACAGGATTGTTACAATGTCTACTTTCTTCTTTATACCTTCTCTTTTTCTAAAACATTTAGCACATCTGAAATGCAATTAGCATGGACAGTCAGTCACCCTGCCTTAAATGCTATTCTATGACCACTCAATAATCCTGTTTGTAGGAGATGAAAAATGTGATAGACAAAGTCACCATATACTGATCTATGTTATATGTAATATTTCTACTAAATTATGCATGGCTGTGAATGCTATATTATTTATAGTTGGAAAGGGGTCTTCATAATACTTCAAAACAGCATTCAGTTTAACATTTTTATTTCAAAATATATCACCAAATTTCTTACATCTTTGTTAAAATGTTGTGTTCCAATCTTTATCAGGTTAAAAGCAATAAATTGTCCAAACTTCACTTAAAAGAAATTCAAGTTTGTCAAGAATATGCATGACCACGTGCAATTTGAGACCCAGTAAAGTTAACCAACAAAAATTTAGAACTCAGTATATTGCTCATGACAACTCCATCTGAATCGAAGCTAATACAAGCAGTGTTGACCCTAACCCTTTTATCTACATCTACATTTGTCATCTCACAATTACAAGTACCTAGATCATAGCAACAGGCTCATGGCAGCAAATGTTATTTTAAGAACTGACTACTCAGGACAACCGACATGTTAGGACTTCATTTATATGTATGACATTAACATGTACAACAGTGTCCAATGCTCAGTCTGAAATTCCATAAACATCAATAACTGGGACCCATAAATGGCAAATGTTCAATTCTGAACATGTACTCTGGTACTTTAAACTGCTAAAATAAAGTTAACAGAAATAACAATAGAACCAGTAAATCTTCTTCTTTCAACATTTTACATCTTGACAATTGTAAGGGATTCATTTCTAAATTCAAAGTAAGATATTTTAAAATGCAAATTTTTCAGGAAATCCCTTTATGTATCATAATGCCTTGGGCTCACATAGGTAGATACCTGTAAATTAAGCAAAGAATTGATAAGCACTATTAAAAATTGGAACTATATGAGATAACCCCTAAGACACACATACTTAAATCCTGAACATAATCAGTCAGTGCTCTATAATGGTTACCAGTGTTGTAACTGTTTTTCATGTTGTGATAACAAAATGTGACCCCACATTTCAGCAGAAGTAAACAAGGTATTAAAATATATGTAAATAATGCACTCTTCATTGTAATTTATCTACATGTGACATAACATGTAAATGTACAGTCTGCATAGCTTTGAAAACTACCTGCAGTTGAAGGAAACTCTGTCAACACCTTTGTATTATAAACATGAAGGCACTCACCAATTAGAATGGTAATGCAATCAGAGTAACTCTCTCAACACCTTTGTATTATAAACATGAAGGCACTCACCAATTAGAATGATAGATAATTGGATTGGTAGTGCAATCAGAGTAACACTATACAAGCTTTTGTTGAGATGTATACAAATACCAATTTTTATCGTAAAATTTTACACAGGAAATCCTTCGAAGAAAACTTATGATATTTTGTACAGTTTATTAACATCACCTAAGTAAAACAACCACAGTTTGACATTGTACCGGTTGGCTACTTTCTAGATTACTCCATTCTGCATCAATTTGGTGGCCTTTTTTTTAAAAGCAGTGCTTGCATCGTTGATGGCAGTTTCTTCCTCAGCAACCATAAGTTCAGCTTCTGTATCTTATATGTTAACATGAATAGAAGTTGTTTTGTACTAAAGTCACAAATTGGTCCACTACATTGATTCTTGATATAAGAGTACTAACACTTTCTTGGATTTCTGTCTGAAAAAAAGCAATAAAATGTCATCTAGGCTATGACAATAGAAGCAGCTATATTTTGAAACTTTTAAAAAAGTCTTTCAAGGGGAAGCACACTCTACTGACCCCAAAAAATGTCTCTGAATCTAAGATAAAACCATTTCTTCTATTACACTGCTGAGTGCTGAAACTATTTGGTTATTTGTTGATTTAGCACCAGGACATTGGAATAAAGTGCATTGCCCATGTTGGGACACACACACATATGTGTGTGTGTGTGTGTGTGTGTGTGTGTGTGTGTGTCACAGATGTAACAGCTGAAATAAAATAAATTATATAATATTTGTGTACAAGTAATTAAAATTTCATGCAGTCCAAAATTTCAATAAAAAGAAACAACACACAAATGACTAAAACTATTTTGTCTCATCATCATTGCTGGCCCAAAAAGAGTTATTCCAGGTGAGGATAAGGGGCTGTCTATATAGTACATATGCAAACAGTCATTTCTTCCTCCCCCCTTTGCAGGGTGTAGTTATTTTTACCCTCTCCCCAGAGCGTATATATGCTTTTGCTTAGTACTCCCCTTCAAACACTGTCAATTTGTTTGCATTCTGAATCAAACAGGAGTTTCTTTAGTAACTAGTCTCAATATTTGCATGGGTGAGTCATTGTTTTCAAGCAACAGATGTGATGTGAAATTTTGGAGTTACATTTTTTGTTGTTAATTATTTTTAGAAATATTAAAACTGTACATCCCAAATATTGGATGCAGATGACAGTTTTGATTGCCATTTATCATTCATTCTGGAAACCAGAAAAGGACACAGGGGCTGATCTAGTTGCTTACAATTTACTTATCAGTTATAAGTGTACTTTAAAAAGCTACACGGGAGGATGCTTCCCCATTTTCACATGACTTGTATAGCCATGATCACACCTGCTTAATATGCAAGTACTGTATGCTGAATAGTTTACTGCCCTCTCATTGGCCAATTGAAAATGATGTACTGCATGAATTTATAACTTCTTTCCATGATGCTTTTCATTTTTAAAATTGGTAAGGGGGTACAGACAAATTGGAAGGTGTGAAAATACTATAGGTTGTTGTTGGCTATGGCAAATAGGTTTTATTGTAGCTTTAATAAAGTTCATGTCATTAGGTGTGTATGTACTACTTGGTCTTATCCCCACCACTATGCACAAATATTCAAAATTCAACTCCCCCCACATTAACATACAGAATAGAGAGTTTCTAACAAAACAAAGTTTAATCCAAAGCCAACACAAGATTCACACTGAAACTAACAGATGTAAACTCAAAAAGACCCCTAGTGCATTCACTATGTAAATTATTCAAGTGAATAAAAAATAGGCATGGAATGTAAAGCAGCAATTATGTTATATGCTATGTATATTTTGGAGATGATGAACTGTCCAAAAGTTTTGCAACTTGACATGCACATAGACAAAATCTAAACATAAACTCAACAATGTTTAATTCAATCTGCTACTATATCAATGTACATAACTTTTGTGGAGGAAATGAGATGGCAGAATACTAAGCAGAAAGTTGTAATAATCATCTACTTGTATACAAGCCACAACGAACCACATTGTTATTAAATATTTGCATGGTTATGACCACCACCAATGAAAATAAGAACTGTTACTGGTACCTGTTAAGAATCTGAAACATCAATGAAAAAACCCCAACACATTTTGATGTAGATCCAACAAAGTTACTTTTTAATCAGGTATTTATAGTATCATTTGGTTTCAAGATAATTGTCTTATTTTTGTTCTATAACTTTAACTTCCTTTTCATATATTGCCACTTATTACAATAGTTCCATTATTTCTTTTAAACTGTCACAGTAATTAAACAAAATTAATGCAACTGAATCCATGAAACGTGTTCATTTAAAGTGTCACATTAGATACTTCATACAAACATACAATGGTAATGCCAATGTTATAATGCTCTGCACTGCTTCCATTCCATCATTAAAGCATCAGTCTGATGTTTCATCTGATAACTGTTAAATAGTCAAATTTTGTGAAGCTGTTTTCCAAACATCAGAATTATCTATGGGAGCTGGAGTTGGAATGATTGCATGATGGAATTAAAATCTCCAATGGAGACTCCATTACACACAAGCATTCATTTCTGTCGACAAAAACAAACAAACAAAAAAAAACAGTAAACACTCCTTCAACCAATTAACACAAGGTAACTAACGTGAAATCTGCCCCCCCACCCTCGCTGATTCTGTGCGTATCGGTCATCTTGAGTTAACTGGATAAAGAGAAGTACGTGTTGTTATTATGGTTTTTGACTGATAGAAATGAGCATCTATTACAACAATGTTCGTAATGATTGAATAAATGTATTTTCACTAGTCTTTTTCCGCCTTTTGATTAGCTTGCTCCAAGGCGGTCAACTGTTTTCTGGGCTGTGCTTTCTCAACCAAACACTGATTTCTTCCACAGTTGAAAACATGTCTCACTGCCGTTACTGTGACAGTCTGGCTACATTTGGTTCTTTTTGCAGCGCACATTGTATCAGATGCGAATGATGCAACCCACGTCTCATGAGACTAAAATTAATGAAGCCGAAGAATTTATTCTTTCATTTTGTAAGAAGATTTATGTTAGCAAAATAAAGACAGATTTTCACTTTATTTATTATTAGTAAAGCTACAAATGCTGCATCACGTGGTAGGCTTTTCCCAACCTGTTTATAGCTGACCAATGAGAATGTTTTATAGTTAAATAAATATGGCGTGTATAACAAATTACTAAGTGTTCATGGTTGAATGGCCGGACACTTCTTAAATTTAAGATCAAATAAATTATGAATTTGATGATGGGATTCTAAAGTGGAAGTTTTTGATTACATTTAGCTTGCACTTTTAGACAGACCTCCAGAGCCAATTTTTTCAATCTCCAGTAGGTGTGATTTTAATGAATAAACAACAGGGGCAGAAGCAATTTTGAAACTAAACTACCCTGGCGTATATGCTTTTAAAAGTGCTTTTAAAAGTGCCGTCCCCAGGTCCCATGTATGTTTTAATGCAACAGCCCTGACATGCACAGGTGTATTTTGACTAAATAGGGCATGTGTCTTCGTAACGATGAGATATTTAATGAGTTTGATTTTCAGACATCTTGCATCATTATTTGTAGAATTGTGACCATGGAATGTTGCCTCGTAAGGTGCCCATTTTAGCAGTATAACTTTATTAGGGATTATATGATTTCAGCTAAATTCAGCATGCAGATTTTTAATTGATCAGACCTTGTATAAATTTGATTTCCAGCATTCAGCTGCATGATTTGGAGGGGTTATATACAAACAAATAAGTTGTTTTCCACCACTTAATGTTATTTTCTGATGTCACTAGTCAATTTAGAGAAGACCATAAAGATTCAGATGTAATCCATCTGCCCCAAAGAAATTTGGGATTTTGGTTGTCTTGAAACTAACGAATTCATTTATGTGACTTACCTTTGTAACCAAACAACAATTGGAATCCCTTTTTTATCAACCTATTGCATCAGATCTTTCCACAAGTCCACTTTTTATTAGCAGTCTCACTCTGAATTGAAAACCTATTAGTCCATTCACTTCTTAACTCTTATGTAAACTTTTGAGAAATGTAAATTTCCTTACCTGGCAGCTTTGAATTTGTCATTTTGTGGTTCTTCTCCACCATGGCCAGTACAGTAATCTGAAAAATAATAAAAAATGGCAGAGAACAACTCTGTGGTCAAGATGAAATGTGGCTCCGCATGCCAATCTTCCCAAATTTGAGTTTTGGTTTGTTGCTTTACCGCAGAGCAACAGAAGTATGTTATTTGCTGAGGCTGTTGGAGTAAAATGCAATGCTTTGCCCAAGAACACACCACAATAGCTGACCAGGCTTGTCCAATCTTAGGATTCAAACCTGCAGTCTTTGAGTTGCAAGTCCAGGACACTAACCACTGAGTGACCACAGTTTCCCCTAATTTTGGTTTCTGTAGCACAACTTTCTCAGGATTGGCTTTCACAGCATAACTATTAATTCTCGTTGATGTTTAGTTCAGTTCATTTTAGGATGCAGTTTATACTGAAGAAATCTTGGATGAATTTGATTTTCAACCATCTGCTTTCCAAGAGACTAATTGAAAGGATATTTTATCATTCATGTGTACCATGTGGGACCTTTTGACTCGGGGTTTTATCACCCTTGCATTAGCATTACTAATTGGATTTGTGGCAACTTTCTTGCATTTCTGAACTCTTGACTCAATTTGAATGGCAGCAACTTAGATAATTTTTTGAAACTAGAGTTATGGTGCATTTGTGTTGGATGCACTCTGCTTTGCATCCACAAAATTACTTTGTTTCAGGTTCTCCAGGCAATCTGTAGCTTGCATGGTTCCTTGCAAGCAATCAATTCATCGCTAATAATTCTAGTTTTGTCATAGCTTGTGTAACATTTCTGTTTGCAACTTTAGTAAAGTAATCAGAAATTTTTAATCCATATGTTTTTATATCATGATCAATGTATTGCTTCTCTTGTGTAGATTTAATTGATATTATATTGGACTGTGGATAAATATTTAGTACAAACTTGTTATCAATATTGGAAATTATCCTTCTCCCTTCTGTTCTTTAACACCTTGTTAAAAATGGTTACAGAATATTCATAAATTTAATACTCAAAGAAGGATGTATATTGTGGTAGGAACATTATGCATTAATGATACTGTGAAGCAATATTGGTGCTCTGAGTGGTCCAGAAATTGGTTTTACTGTATATGAAATAGATTGATAAAATTTTTGTATCTCTTAGCTGACTGATTAATAGAGGGAGGTATCAATGAAATATATTGCACTTTCAGGCATCATTGGCAATAGCTGGCGTGGTTGGTGTGATAGCATACCGTGTTTCAACACTGGCGGCGTTGAATTTGCTGCATGACGATGGAACTGTGCGGAGTAATTCTACAATTGTGAAGGGTACCACAGAAGTCATCTATAAGAATGCCAGCCTTGTCACAACAATCACAGCTGCTCTCATCAACTTGGCACTCATCATCATACTCAATTTTGTAAGCACTGTTCCCACTTAATATTGTGCAGCTGTTGTCTAATAGTATGCTGTGTGACAGAGGGTAATGTTATACAAGTCATAGGTGGGCAAATCACTTAACTCTGAAATCCAAGTAGAAATTGTTTTATTATAATGCTAGTAGTAGAAATTGTTTTATCATAATGATAGGAGTAGAAATTGTTTCATTATAATGATAGGAGTAGAAGTTATTTTATTATGATGAAGAAGAGTGAAGCAACATGTATTTTTTTTTTTTTTTTTTTTTTTAATCAGTCAAATAAATCTGAGTTTGAACTAGGGCCGAGTTTGCTGGGGGTAGGGTTTTATTGGAGCCTTTAATACATTGTTGGCTATATCATGCTAAATAAGTGGGATTAAGTGCCTTTCCCAAGGATGTGCTAAGGCAGCAGAAGCTGGGCTGGCCTTGCCACATATTGAACCCATAACTCATGGATTAAGAGTCCCATGCTCTACTGAGTAGGCTGCCTTGGGCCCCTGTTGGTTGTACTCAAATAGAAAGTAATACTAGTCAGGATACACTGAACTGCAATGTAATATGACAGTCACTTGTGGGTAATATGATATTTGACTTAGCTGTTGCTATTTGCATTGCTAGTCGTAGGCATACACAAATCTTGCAAGCCGTATACTCACACCATCATAGGTCTAGTAGTAACGTGACATCAGTAAAAATCCATTTCAAATTTTTAGAAAAATATACTATACAGAAGTTATATCCTGTTTGCAATAATAATATTATAAAACCCAAAAGAACACAAAATTCTATCAACTACCCAGATTTGAGAGGTTGTCATCCCTTATATATTAGAAATGATACAACCCCTGTGTGTATCAATACAGGTTTGGGGACTGGTTTATCACATTAAAGGCAGACTTTTGTTGATTTCACAGAAAAATCAATCCTTATTTTTACAGTAGTACAGGGCTGAGCAAATCCCATAGCTCGACGTCCCAGATTAGTCATTTTTGAAGTTGGGCAAGTAAAATTTTCCAAGTCACTAGTCTGGGACAAGTGCTTTTTAAAAAAGTCAGGCTAGTCCTTATTTTCATGCTTTAATCACTATATCTACCTTTATTTGGCCAATCATGCCCTCCGGGCGTACTGAATACTTGATTCTACCCCTCTTCATGTATACATTTACATCCTGTTACCGCTTGACTGCATATTGGGCTAAGTGACCAAATTATCAGCAAATCAGAACATGTCAAACTAAAGAAAGCCAGTATGATCAATTAGCAGTGTTGTAAGCGGTTTTGTTGCAATGAGTTTACTCAATCTAGATCATAACGAGCAGCTCACAATGATTTTAATCCAGCGAGTCAGTGTAATTAAATTAATGAAAGGTACTTGACCGACATCAGTGTTGGTTTCCTTTATGAACTGATTAAATGACAGTAATGATTCTTTAATTTATAATTGATTATACAGATGATTAACTTCCACATGCGATATTGTGTTTGAAGCGAAACAATTACGCTAATTAATGAGCAGTTTCAGTTCGTGTTTAAAAGAGAAAATTGATGTTATGATCACTTTAGAAGTAGTTATCAAGCAAGCTGATAGTTACTCTGTGGATAAAATGAGTTTGCTAAACTATTTTCGTAAGGAAGGTAATAACGGCGATTCGGAGAAGGTAAATTTGTTTGAAAATGGAGGGATAAAACATAAGACGATACTGAGTGTGCGGTAGCTATTTCTCCAAAGAGACATAAGCAACAATCCATGATGGCAAAAAATGTCAAATATGACACTTCTAAGAGACAGAGACATTTTCAGCCACATTGGGTTGATTGTTATCCCTGGCTTGAATATATTGACTCTGAAGGAAAGATGTTTTGCAGTTACTGCAAACAATATCCAAAACTGGCACAGGTAGGAAATTCACCCAGTGTATTTGTCAGTGGAAGTGACAATTTCAGGATTGAACCAATCAAGTCTCATGACATGTCTGGACCCCACAAGGCCTGTGTAGCACAATATATGCATGACACTAGCCAGCATGTGCAGAAAATCAGTGAAGTCAGAGTTGCCGACACTCCACTAGGAAAGGCCCTTTCAAAACTAAATGAGATGGAAATGAAAAAAAATGAGAGCTCTCTTTAACACAGCCTACACCCTAGCCCGTTATGGAAAACCATTTTCTGATATGGAAATGATGTGTACACTCCAGGAGAAGAACGGTGTTGAACTTGGCGTGAATTATAAGAACAGATTCAGGGCAAGAGACTTTGTTCTATCGATCAGTCAAGTCTTGAGAGAAGAAGTTAGGGAAAAACTGAATTCCAGTAAATTCCTTCCCATTCTTGCTGATGGAAGTACTGAAGCTACCATATCAAAGCAAAAAATTGTGCATGTAAGATACCTGGACAATGGAAAACTGAAAACCTCATTTGTCAGCATTGAGGAGTTGAAATCAGCTGATGCATTGGGAGTAAAGGAAGGCATTGAAATGGGTTTGGAGAAAGTGGGTCTTACTTTGGCTGATCTTAGTGATATTACTAGCAGGAAACCAACCATTGTATGTGCCAATTTTGATGGTGCCAATGTGATGCAGGGATTAAAAAGTGGAACTATGAAATATTAGACTGTTCCATGGATATTGACTATGCATTGTGTTGCTCACAAGTTAGAACTTGCAGCTCTGGATGCCGTCAAAGCTAGTTCATATCTGAAACAGTTTGAGGAGACTGTAAAGGGGATTTTCCTGTTTTATCACTACAGCCCCAAGAGACGATGAGAAGTGAAGGCAGATATACTTGACATGCCCTTGGCTCACTTGAGTGGTATAAAGCAGGTTTGTACCTTTATGCACATATTGTATATACAATTCAGTTTTACATTTTGTTTCAAAATTATGGATAATTTGTGTTATTATATGACATACTTTGTCTTGAATAAGCTTGAAATTTAATGCGAGTATTATTTTATTCTTATAGATTTATCTGTGATCTAATAATTCTTGATAATTAAATATTTGATGTGGAATAACTTGTACTTTATTACAGTCTTAGAAAATGGATGCTTATGAGGAGGAGGAGGAGAAATAAAGGATTAATGATGGGTTAATTGACAAAGGACAAAAATAACATTGTGATTATTTTTCTGTTTTGTTGTTTTTATTAGATCTTTCTTTGTTTTCATATCATAGGTGAGATGGTTAGCGAGCAAGACAAGAACATTAAATGCCCTTAAGACCAGCCTAACTGTCATTCGAAGTCATCTGGAACATGTTGCTTCAAAAGGGTCCTCTGACGAATCTGCCAGAGCAAAGGGCTACATCTGGGAGATTTCTTCAGTGAAGTTTGTGTTGATGCTGCATGCTATGTGTGACATCTTAGAGATTACATCATCCTTGTCCAGGGTGTTTCAGAAGGACAACCTGCTGGTGACAGAGGTCTACTATGAAGTAGAAGCTCACATTCTTAGACTGGAAGCTCTAAAGCATGAACATGGACCAATGATGAAGGTATTGAATATGTTAGCTTACTACTTGTATTTTTCATTGTCTTCATAAGAAGTTTAATTTACTGAACCAATTAAAACTTATTCACTGACAGTTTTCAAATATTTTGAATGCTTTTTATGTTTTACTTTATGTAACATATAATAAAATATCATTAAGTTCTATTATTTTGTAGGAATTCATCTCAAGTTTTGAATCCACGAGTAAGACATACAAGACCATGGATTTGAAAGGGGAAATGCCCAATCCAGCATGTGTGACTGGCATCATTGATGACATGATAAGCTACATTGACAAGTGGTGAGTATAAGAAAAGATTCAAAACTTTCTTTAAAAAAAGGCAAATATATTGATCATTCCTGAACTTTATTCCTAGTAATTAAACATGAGTTCATTTTTTGTTTCAGTTTTGGAAACTTCATTGAAGAACCTTTGAGATGCTTTAGAGTATTTGACTACAGGCACTTTCCTCATGAGAGGGCAGCTCTGATGTGATATGGGAGGGAAGACTTGCAGGTTCTTCTTAATCATCTTGAAGTGATTTTCAAACAGGAAGACCATCATGCCATTCATGAGCAGTATCTGGAGTTCAAAGCAAAGATGAGGGCATACAAGCAGTCACCGGACCCACCTGTTGAAATTCTTGGAACACTCTTAGTAAATACTCCACCTAGCCTCAGTCAATTATGCAAACTATTAGAAATCATGTTTGTAGTAAGCCCATCCACTGTTGAGTGTGAACAAGGATTTAGTTAATGAACTTAATTAAGACTTCTTTAAGGAATTCCTTAAACCAAGAGAGTTTACAAATGCTCATGAACATTTCTGCAAATGGACCAGAGCTTGAGGACTTTAACCCAGACACAGCTATCAACTGCTGGCTTAGTGCTGGTGCAGGTGGCAGACATATACATGGACATATTTTCAAATCCATCAGCTAAAACATATATACATGAACCTGAAGAAGCCAAATGTATAACAACCAATGTTTTTGAAAAATTAAATTCTTTTAAGAAATAATTATGTTGTATATTATTTTGTTTGTTTATTTCTTTGGATTAAGTACATACGTCTCATCAAATCTCGGCAAATGATTACCATTTTGGTACCAGTGAAAAGTAAGTTGGGACTAGTGAAGAGTAAGGTGGGACTAGTGAAGAGTAAGGTGGGACTAGTGAATTTTCTGAAACCACTTGTCCTGGACTAGTGGTTAAAAAAAAAATTTGCTCAGCCCTGTAGTATATAATTTTGAAGGTCTTTTTGTGACAGTTTAAACCATCCTTTTGTGAATAGGTCTTTTTAAATTTGGATTTTTAACTAAATCATTTTAAGGAGTTAAGGTTGTTTAAAAAATCTGTTTGGTGTTTTATTGGCACAGATTAATTCAGTGTTTAAACTTTTCTTTCTTTGCAAGAGATATCTAATATTTTGTATTCATTGTGATAGGAAATGTTTACTTTGTGTTGCATGCATATAGATTGCTATCTTGATTTACAGCTGATTATTCTGATTTCTTTAGAATTAAAGGTTTGAAAGGAAACAGAATTATGTTCATTATGTAGTTTCCTCATACCAACATAATGCAGTTCCACAAAGTATAAGTTAGAATTTTTATTCTGTAAATTGGAATAACTTTACATGCAAATTTATATTTGATCTTGTTTTGTGTGATACATTTTGGTTTAGTGCATAATCGTCTTTTCTGACTTGGATATTTTGGGAAAGTCTTGAAATAGAAAGTTAACATATTTTGATTTTTTAAAAATGCATGTTTTATAAGCTAAAGTGTTCTTTAATTCCATTCAGTAATGGTCATATGTGAACCTTGCAAAAAATAAAACCTGGAAATGACCTGGAAATTTATCTTCAAAAAGCATGGGAAACCATGTACTGTGTATGTCTTGCAACGCATGCTAGCGTGTGTATCCTTACAGTGCATACTAGTATGTGTAACCATACAATTCATACTATTATGTATATCCCTACAGTGCATACTATTGTGTGTATCCTTACAATGCATACTACTGTGTATATACTTTGAGCAAATACTACTATGTGTATCCTTTCAATGCATACTAATGTGTGTATCCTTACAATGCATACTACTGTGTATATACTTGCAGTGCATGTAAATGTGTACATCCTTACAGTGCATACTAATGTGAGTATCCTTGCAATGCATAATACTGTGTAGATCCTTACAGTGCATACTAATGTGAGTATCCTTGCAATGCATAATACTGTGTACATCCTTAAAGTGCATACTAATGTGAGTATCCATGCAATGCATAATGCTGTGTACATCCTTACAGTGCATACTAATGTGAGTATCCATGCAATGCATAATGCTGTGTACATCCTTACAGTGCATACTAATGTGAGTATCCTTGCAATGGATAATACTGTGTACATCCTTACAGTGCATACTAATGTGTGTATCCTTGCAATAATACATACTAGTGTGTATATATCCTTATAATGCCTACTACTGTGTGTATCCTTACAATGCCTACTATTGTGAGTATCCTTACAATGCATACTATTGTGAGTATCCTTACAATGCATACTTCTGTGTTTATCCTTACAATGCTTACTAATGTGTATATCCTTACAATGCCTACTGTTATGTGTATCCTTACAATGCCTATTATTGTGTGTATCCTTAGAATGAATACTGCTGTGTGTATCCTTACAATGTATACTGTTGTGTATATCCTTACAATGCATACTATTGTGTGTATCCTTATAATGCCAGCTACTGTGTGTATCCTTGCAATGCATACAGATGTGTGTATCCTTGCAATGCATACTATTGTGTACATCTTTACAGTGCATATTAATGTGTGTACCCTTACAATGCATATTACTGTGTGTATCCTTACAATGTATACTACAGTGTGCATAACCTTACAGTGTGTACTACTGTGTGTATCCTTGCAATGCATGCTATTGTGTATATCCTTACAGTGCATACTACTGTGTGTATAGTTGCAATGCATGCTATTGTGTAAATCCTTACAATGCAGTGTATTGTGTGTATCCTTACAGTGTATACTTCTGTGTGTATCCTTACAATACATATTACTGTGTGTGTCTGTACAATGCATACTAATGTGCATATCCTTACAATGCATACTTTTGTGGGGGGACCAGAGTGGCCGAGTGGTCTAAAGTGCTAACTTTTATGGATCACTACCATCTCAACTCTGTCTGCATGGGTTTGAGTCTTGGGCTTGGCCAATATAGGTATGTGAGAAAGCTTGCCTGTAGCTTCTTGTGGGTCGGTGGTTCTCTCCGCGGTTTTCCTGGGTTCTTCCTCCAGAATTTATACTGGCCACCATATATAGCCTATCTTGTGCTGAAAAATGGTGTTAAAGCCTTTAACAACAACATACTTTGTTGTGTATCCTTACAATGCATACTACTGTGTGTATCCTTACAATGCATACTGTTGTGTGTATCCTTACAATGCATACTAGTGTGTGTATCTGTATCCTTACAATGCATACTAGTTTGTGTATCCGTACAATGCATACTAGTGTGGGGGCCCCGAGTGGCCAAGTGGTCTAAAGCGCTCTCCGTTACGGATCACTGCCATCTCACCTGTCTGCGTGGGTTTGAGTCTAGGATTCGGCGAATGCGGATATGTAAGAAAGCTTGCCAGTAGCTTCTCATGGGTCGGTGGTTCTTTCCGGGGATTTCCCGGTTTCTTCCTCCACCATTAATACTGGCCGCCATGTATAGCCTATCATGTGCTGAAAAATGGCGTTAAGCCCCACAACAACAACAACAACAACAACAACATACTAGTGTGTGTATCTTTACAATGCATATTAACATGTATTTCCTTACAATGCCTACTAGTGTGTGTATCCTTTCAATGCATACTACTGTGTGTATTCTTACAATGCATATATGTATGTGTATCCTTACTAGGCTTACTAGTGTATGTATCATTGCAATGCATACTGCTGTGTATATCCTTACAATGCATACTACTGTGTGTATCCTTACAATGCATACTACTGTGTGTATCCTTACAGTGCCTACTACTGTGTGTATTCTTATAATGCCTACTGATGTGTGTATCCTTACAATGCATATTAATATGTGTATCCTTACAATGCTTAATACTGTGTGTATCCTTACAATGCCTACTACTGTGTGTATCATTTCAATGCCTGCCACTGTGTGTATCCTTACAATGCCTGCCACTGTGTGTATTACAACAATGCCTACTAATGTGTATCTTTTCAATGCCTGCCACTATGTGTATCCTTACAATGTATACTAGTGTGTGTATCCTTACAATGCCTACTACTGTGTATATCTTTTCAATGCCTACTATTGTGTGTATCTTTACAGTGCATACTGTCTTTACAATGCATACTGCTGTGTGTATCCTTACAATGCATACTAATGTGTGTATCCTTACTATGCCTACTACTGTGTGTATCCTTACAATGCATACTGGTGTGTGTATCCTTGCAGTGCATACTATGGTGTATATTTGCAAGCTAATAAAGTGCACAATGCAGTCGCCATGTTTTGAACTAAAGTTTATCACCTCAATATTTTAACAAAAAAATGAGTGTTTCAGAATAATTTGTCAAATAAAATTAGGTGGTTATTTTACTTTTGAGAGCATAAGAGGTACATCTGATATCCTGAAGTTTACAGGTAAATCCTCTAGACTTTTCTTGGAGCATATTTTGCAGAAAAAGTAGAGAATGTCATGCAAGAAATAAATTTATTTTTGCTTCTTATCTGCGAAAGTTATGGCACTGATGTAATAATTTTGATACTTGCTAATGCTCAGGTTATAAAGTTTTAAACCTTTGCAATGGGTTGTATCCAAAGCTTTCACTTTGGATGGATCTTTCCTTTCCCACTCGATCTCTGTATTGTCCAATTTTATCATTCCCACTTGACTTATGCATTGCCTGTTTTATTTTCAGATCTACAGCAAGATTGCCTTTTGGTTGACCGATTTTGAATGCTTACGTACCCAGAGTGAATATGATGACAGTATCAATATTAAGCTTTTTGCTCTCCAGTTTGTCAACTACTATTCATCGATTATCTACATTGCTTTCTTCAAGGGCAGGTTAGTCTTTTGATTTATTGATGAATTTATTACTAATTTGTAGAGTTTTCAGGTTTAGGATGAAATGTGTTTCTCCTTTGAATATGTTCCCCAACCACATTACGTTTGGAATATTAGCCTGCTACCTCGCAAATCCAGCCCTACTAAAAGATAAAAATCATCTTATTGTCTATTTTTAGATAGACAAAGGGCAGTAACTCTTGCCCATTACCTCCCCTTGATACCACCAGGAGTCGCCAGATTTTAGCTTCTGTGTGTTCTGAGAGACGCATTGCAATATTTTCTGATAATCCAGCCTTTTGCATTTATAATGCAGATTTATCGATCTACTGCAGGTTGTATACTTTATTTTACGATTTCTGCCAATATTTTGAGAGATTTGACACTTGTCAGGACTTCGTCTTGTAGGACCGCCGTCCCAGCATGCTATCATTGACCTTACACAAGGTCATTATGGGTTAATGTACATTTGACTTTATTTGCTTACTGCATCCACTATGGAGCTCTTAATAGCGAAATCTGAAAAGCTGCTTGATAATTATACTTAATTTATTCTTATTTCATGCTGTTTTGATAGAATAGTTATTAACCAAGCATGCAACATAGGTTTCTGATATGACACTTCACCGATTTGATAGTTAGGACAGTATCTTTAGCGACCTAGTAATTTCACACATTACTAGTTTCTACTTTAGTTTGTGTGTCTTGTGTTGTTTTAGCATATCTCAATTAAACATTCTACAGGCCACTTCAGAGCATGGAAGTTACCATGACTCCTGTTTTGTGTATGTTATGTATACATGGTTTCTGTTATGCACTGACTATAACTTTGGTTAGGAAGTGTTTGTTTTAGTGACCTAGTAATTTCAACATATTACTAGTTTCTACTTAGGTGTGTTTCTTTGTATCAGAGCATGGTTGTCTACCAAGACTCTGGTTCGGTTTATAGTATGTACATTTTGTCCCTTCTCTATTAACTATGCATTGTACTTAAGCTTAATATAGGAGATACGTTCATGATACGACATGTTTACAGGTCTGTTCATTATGGCAGTTTTTTATTGACCTAGTAATTTCAATCCTTTACTAGATTCTGCTTTAGTTTGTGTCTTTTGTGTCGTTTCTGCAGAATATTTATTTAATCGATCTATATGCAGTTTCAAAGCATGGAAGTCCTCCATGACCACTGCTTTATTATGTTATGTATGCATTGTTTCTGATATACAGCATCTATAATATGTAGTACGGGCTGCTGAGTTAGATGATTTATACTATTAGCCAGTTAGTCACAAACTAATTTGCTAGTCTGTGCTTTGTTTTCTCTTGTGTCATTTCAGGAGGAATGTTCCCTACACACATGACATGCACATGCACAAAGATCTCCCTGTTCGGCATTGAAGGGAAGGGGCTAAATATGCAGTGTATGTTTGGGAGACACATGCTCTGTTGTACTTCAGAAAGCAGCAAAGGGGAAAGAGAGATGGTCAAGCTCAAGGCAGGATGCCTCTGATATTCTTAGTCTCCACCAGATCAGCCTCAGTGGCAAGCCTTGTGGGGGTCACTGGAATTTTCCTCTCCGCTAAAAAATTCAGCACATGGAGCCACCACATACTGTTATTTCCGGGGACAGACAGGATAAAGGATGGTACCATCTGTCGCTGGATAAGATGCGTCAATCAGTGTAGCATTTGAAACTGCACTTTCTTCAATATGAGCAAGACATTGGGGGAATATTCCCCATTTTTTGGCAACGCAGATGGGGTAAGCCTCCACATGTCAGCATGGCCTTCGGGACAGTAAATTGGGGTGCATGGGATTTATGATTGATCAGCTGGACCCAAATAATAATAATACTGCTGTACCGAGACCAGCCAACACCGGCAGTCGCCCCGACATTACCAGCTGTCACAGCATGGAGACCTTTTGGCCAGAATGGGCCGACTACACAGTGTTTATGGGGATCTTAGTGATAGATCCATCTGTCTAGCTGGGCAGTTGGCAACATATCATTATTTCACCAGCGATTTCGATGAGAAATCTGCCTGTTCTGCTATGGCTTTGGATCAGCCAGCACAGGTGCCTGTTAGACTGATATATATATATATGCAGCGACAGTGCTGGAAAGGCCGGCAGTTCTGGATAGGCCAGTAGTGCAGCAATGCCGACAGTACGGGAAAGGCCGGAGATACCAGCAGTGATGGAAAGGCTGGCAGTTAGGCGATGCTGACAGTACAGGAAAGGACAGCGATGTAGGCATTGCTGGAAAGGCCGGCAGTGCGGACATTGCTGGCAGTGCTGTCTTTACCCGTGATGCCGGATATTAGAGTACTCATGGCTTATACTCAAGGGAGAGCTCGTGTCTTGCACAGATACGACAGAGCAGAGTTGTCAGCCACCCGGCTTGACTTATGCTGAGCTTGAAGCCGAGCCAGATGATGACGCGGCGCACAGATAGTTGCATGTGCACCCACATCGACCCCTATAATGCAGTAGTACAGTGGCTGTATGAAACTGATTTGAGCTCACTGGACATCCCAGTTCCTCAGAAACTGGGGGGGTCTGATCCAGGTCAGTGGGAGGGGCTTTGGGTTTCGTTCATCAACAATTCCCTTGCCCCTCCACACGATACACCATCAGATCAGGAGATGGATGCCTTTTGATAACAGAGGATATGGTCACTCATAAAAGGCGCAGGAGCTTGTGCTAAGGACACAGTCCCCAATGAGTTACTCAAGACTTGCTTTTGGCATGCGAACAGCAGGTGGAGACACATCACTGACTGGAGTGTCCTGACAGTATTCAAGATAGGGAAGGCGATGTCATTCCACCTCCCTGTCAGATGGGGCAAGTATGCCATTAGTCTTGATCTGACAGATGTATACTTCCACGTCCCTATCCACCCCATCTATTGCTAGTTTCCACATTTACCGCCATACTGTTATCAACTTGCCTTCTTCCCTTCAGCCCTCATCAACTCCTGGGCAGCATTGTAAAGAAACACATGGTAAGTTCTATCCTACTCCAAGGCAGAATGATCTCCATTCTCTGCTAGATCATCCAGCCTTTTCACAAACTGGGAAGTTCAGACCTCCGTACATCCCAGAATTTCATCCATTTGGGCACAGACTTCTTAAATAACCGGAATCTGGCATGTCCCCTTGTGTTCGTACTCCCAGAATACGTTTCATCAAAATTTGGATTTCACCAGAAAAGTTCTTGCCACTCCTTGGCTATTATATGACAGCGGACTTGACCCCACTTGGCGGCCTCATTATGTGGGCCTTGCCAGCACATTGGTGCCCCATTTTATGTCCTCTTAATCAAGCAGTCATGATCACACCCGAAATTTAATCATTCCCATGTGAGTAGGGCAATCCAGGCTGGCTGACCATTGGAATCCCAATGAAGAACCCCAGGCAGAAATAACATAATGTACTGCAGCCTGTGCACATGGTGGTAGTACCAACCTATTGCTGACCTTCACTACTGTTAGTGACACCTGGGGAATGGCCTCTATGCATCAGTATCACAGAAAGGAAGGCTGTCATCAATACCTTTCATTTTTGTAAAGATCGATTCTGGGGGCGAAGTGGTCTTCTTTCGATCTGACAACACTGGGGTGGTAACTTATATCCTCAAACAGGGAGGTACCAGACCACTTGTCCAGTGTTCTGATTTGGTATTTTTCTACGCGGGTGCAACAATTTCCATATCAACATACAATTCAGACACCTTCCAGCTGCATCAGTGGCTTCACCAAGGATCAATCCAGAAGGGGTCATGTTCTTCACATGGAATGTCTGCTCCATCAGTTGGTCGTCATTCGGATATACACACTTCAAGGGCATCCGATGATCGACTGTTTGGTGACAAGGTGGAATCAACAGCTACCCACCTTCGTCCCCCCAATTCAAGACACAGCAGCTTCAGCCATCTGGGAGGGGTCATGGGCCTGTGACACCCCTCCTATGGTGCTACATTTAAGGGGTCAGAATGGCAAGATGACTCCGATAGCCCCTTTTTGAGGGCAAAAGCCCTGTATCACTGATCTAATTTTCCCAAAGATAATACACCCAAGAAGATTCCAGCCAACCTGAATCAACCATCCTCTTCTACATGCTCGGCCTTTACCAGTACAGCCTTGCGAGTCGGACAGTTCAAACCTTCATATGTGGAGAGAATCTTGAGTGTAACCATCTATATCACCCATCTGCATGCCTCTATCCCTCAACTGGCCAACTTTCTCTGGCTCAGTTCTTGGGGGAGAAACAGTTGGACCCCAATCATTGCCAAAGGCTACCGCCCTATGGTATTGGACAAATTTCAGCATCATGGCAACTTGTTTGTGTGGGATAGAGACCTATCGGATCTTTTTGACAATATTGGTCTCCTTGACCAATATCCCTTATTTGTCTTCAAAGGGATCCAGTCAGGTTGAGAACAGCAGCCATGCAAGATTCTATTCGCGCCCTCAGGGATCAGTGATCTCGACACATTTCGACATCATGGCAGATGTGACATTGGGCATGATAAAGATCTCTCAGATATGTTAGACAATTTGCTTTCCAGCAACCAAAATCCATAACATTATTTCCAAAATGGAATTTGTCATGGGTTCTTATATGGCTCAACTCGAGCAAGTTTTTTTGCTAAAGTTCCTATTATACAAGACATGCTTCCTGATAGCTTTAGCTTTCACATGCAGGATCAGTGAGCTACATGTCCTTCTCTTCGGTTCTGATCGTTCAGTAGTCCTTCTTACACAGCCACGCCTAGTTGCCAAGAATCGGTTGCCATCTGTTGGTAACTGACGAGTCCTTTGTCCTCTCTTTCCTATAGACAAGTCTAGAGAGGCAGCCATGCAAGATTCTGTCTGCACCTTCAAGCAGTATTTGAGATGCACAGAGACAAGTCATGGCACGAGCAACGCCTCTTCTCCTGTGGCTTACTGCTCCGAAGTTTCGAGCAATCTCTGTGAGACAGAACACAGGATATCACACTTCACACCCTATATTCCTGGCTGAATGGGGTCATACGCTTTGTGTACTCTGACATCTCACCAGATCAGAGTAGCCTCACATCTGTGCCCTCAAGCACTACTTGATACACGCCAGAGACAAGTCATGACATGCACCAATATCACTTCCTCCCGGTCAAGGTCAGAAAACAAAGCATCACCCCTCAAGACCTTGCTTTGCGGTTGAAGTGGGTTATATGCAGGCGTACTCTGAGATCTCTCAAGATCAGAGTCGCCTTATGAGGATTACAGCTCACAACATTTCTGCATGCCTCGCTTTGGAGTGCAATATTTTGATCTGAGACATTATAGAATTATAGAAGAGTTTTTGCCTCAGAGATTTAGTGTCGCAGAGACCAACGTTGGATCTGGTTGGGCCAGTGGCAGCAGCACAGGCCATCTAGACCACCATATCCAACTAGACCAATCAACACAACCCATTGATTTGCCAGTGAAAATTGTGGTAGGTGAGAAGATCTCAACTTCATCTTCTCAGCCATCTATATATATACTGACACACACACACACACACGAGTCCCAGATCAAAGGATTTTGGGCTGTGTTGCTTAGGTCATTAGGAGAATGGGTTTTCTTTCATATGGAAAATCCGGCCACTCATCTCCAGAAGGATACCTGAGGTAGTGGCTGGATGCTCAGCGTCCCTTCCTTCTGTTACTTAACCTCCTAACGTAATGTGATTGGGGAACATATTCGAAGGAGAAAGCAAATTTTAAAGTAAATTATGTTTTCCCAAGAATACTTACCCAATCACATTACTTAAAAACCCGACCAACCACCCTGCCATACGAGCATCCGCATTAATGTCTCACTCAGCTAAAACCTGCTGACACCTGGTCATATCAAGGGGAGGTGATGTGCAAGTGTTACTGCCCTTTGTCTATCTAAAAATAGACAATAACACGATTTTCGTCTTTCAGTAGGGCTGGATTTGCGAGGTAGCAGGCTAATATTCTTTGCATAGTGTGATCGGGTAAGTATTCTCGGAGAAACATAATTTACTTAAAAAATTTGCTATTTTTGCATTTTAATAAAAGTGTGTTGTGTCAAATATTGGGGCTGAAATATTAAATGTCATGGTCATGAATCAGTATTTTTAGATTCCATTCACACTTTCTTTTCCTATCTATAATTTAAGAATGATCTTAAATTTAAGAGATGAAATTTGGCATTCTTTAGCAGGTGTGTTGCTTACTACATTGTGGATCTGTCTTCAAGCTCTGGGTCATGGGTAATTTAAAAAAAAAAAAATTCCATCAATCTTTTCTTTCCATTCTATAAAGTACAAGCCATTTGAGGTTAAGGGATGAAACTTGCTACATTTGTTATGTATCATACAGGAATGGGGGTCTATCATCAAGGTCACATACCAATAGTTCAGACATTTTCACTTCAAGTCTATAACTTTTAAACTTACTTAAGATAAATTAATGAAATTTGGTACACTTGTGTCTTGTCATTATATGTGATGCATTTGGGTCAATATTATAGGTATATAATTTATAGCTGCTCTTGTTTCAGCATTATGTCCTAAATGCTGTTTCAGATGCAGGGCTGAACCATGGAACAGCTAGTGTTTTGTTTGATAGTATTGTGCATATCATAGTCTTGATTTGTATTCAAGATCAAGGTAGCTGATCAATTGAGTCCACTTTTCTGCACTTTTTCTCTAATGTAGTTTAAGATAGAGACATAAATTTGGTTCCTTTCCATTTTTTTCTGCTATTGCTGTCAAAGGGGTCACAAATAGATTTCATCTTTCTGTTCTTTTGGTGACCTCACATAAATAACCAGAATTCGCTTGTCCCTCCCCACCAATCTCTTTTATATACCCTCTGTAAGGTAGAGCTTATTCTGCTTAGATATTGTCCAACCTACATCAGTCCATCTGTCACCAATTTTGTTTTTGTAGAAAGATTTGATTTGCCCACTATCTACAGTTGCCAAACTTGTACATGGCTTGCACATGCAGTAAGAGAGAACCCCATAAATTTCAAGGTTAAAAGCTCAAAGGTTAAGGTCAGTGTAATTGAATGAAGAAAATTGGTTTCTGGTTTCAGTAACTCTTGTTCTCTACCAGATTTTGTGGATGCATTGCATGTTTTGCAGAAGAACCCAATTGACTGAATGTTAAAAGGTCAAGGTCAGTCACTGAAAGAAGAAAATTGTTTCTACACAATAACATTAGTCTGTTCATTTTGGGGATGAAAGGTCAGAATACAAGGTCACTGACTGAAAGAAGAAAAACAACTTTAGCATCATAACTTTAGTTCTAGACCACACATCTTGACCAAAGTTTGTGGCAGACTTGTACATAAGGTATGGAAGAGGCCTATTTTCTTTGGGGTCAAAATTGTTGCTGCACATTAAGTTTACTTCAAGACTGCATATGTTGGCCAAAGTTTAAGGTCATGAGACCTTTTTGTCAGGAATATCCATAGTCAGCTATAACCTAATAGTGTCTACATGCAGTGCTGTTGAAAACATTAAGCAAGTGTACGACATGCTGTTCACTGGTTTCTTGTTTTTCTGTGACAGCCCGCATCAAATTCCATCATACTTGTCACCTGAAGATATCTAGGGAATGTGAACAATGTCAGCTGTCACTGGTTAGAAAGATAGGCAATATTAAGGTTAGAGGTGACATCTTTTGGAGGTATTTGATTTGATTTGGTTTGGTTTGGTGCTTTATGGCACAGCAATATGAGTAATAATTTAGTGCTGAGTGCCTTCCCCAAGGACACACCATGGTAGGTGACCCAGGCTGATCTGATGGTAGGATTTGAACACAAACCCTTTCGTTTAGGAGTCAGGCATGGTTACCACTGAGTCAGCATGGCTCCCTTTCCAGAGGGAAGAAAATAGACTCTCTTTTGAGGAAATTTAGATAGGTCAATTATCAAAATAAAAGAATGCATCCTCTTTAAACTTTTTGTCATTAGTTTGATATCTAATAATGTGTTTTAAAAAACTGACAGCTTATTCCTGTTCTTGATTTTAGACTGGTAGGAAGACCTGGAGATTACAACATGGTGTTTGGTGCACGCCAGGAAGAGGTAGCTAATTATGATTGTAATTAGTTGTTGTTGTAGGGTTTAACACCATTTTTCAGCACAAGATAAGCTAAACATGTTGGCCAGTATAAATGGTGGAGGAAGAACCCATGAAAACCCTGGAAAGAACCATGAACCCACTAGAAGCTACTGGCAAGTTTTCTTATGTACCCACATTGACCGAGCCCAAGACTTGAACCCATGCAGACAGAGGTGAGATGGCAGTGATCCATAACAGTGAGCACTTTAGACCACTCGGCCACTCATGGTCCCATGATTGTAATTAGATAAACATATTAAAAAGATGAATTGTGTTGGCTTTGACTCTTTTACTGTTACATATAGTTCAATATGGCCCATATTTTACACTTCCTTAACTCATACATGCCAACCATTATGCTTTTGGCATGATCATTACACTTTTTTTTCCAGCAAATTATTTTTTCTGCAAGACTGCACATGGATTACGTTTTTTTGCTACATCAAAAATTAAATTGAAAATAAAGCAATAAGAAGTTGATTTTGTCATTTTATTATCATCTCTTTAATTCCACTCTTATAAATTTGAGAATATTCTTTAAAAGTGACTGTTGCATGAGAATAGCGTAAAAAGACTTTCCTTATTTGCTATTTATAGCAACTGTATTTGACCCCATTTCCAAGAAAACAGATGGGTTTCTTCAAAAGTGCTTTTTGCATAACATATTCATTTTATTGATGAGCTAGTTAGGAAGTGCACTAGTCTATATTTTTAAAGAAAATGGCACCAGATGTTAAGTGAAATGCTTAATGGTGTGACTTGTGGATGTTATATGACGGAAATGTTAGAGCAGATGGATCTTTTCAAACTTCAAAACATGTCAGATCATAAAAAGTGACAAATAACACCGCTTTACAAACTTTAAAAGGGGGCCCCGAGTGGCTGAGTGTCTAAAGCGCTCACCATTCTGGATCACTGCCATCTCACCTCTGTCTGCGTGGGTTTGAGTCTCAGGCTCGGCTAACCTGGGTACGTGAGAAAGCTTGCCAGTAGCTTCTCGTGGGTCGGTGGTTTTTCCCGGGGTTTTACTGGGTTCTTCCTCCGCCAGTTATACTGGCCGCCATGTATAGCCTATCTTGTGCTGAAAAATGGCATTGAAACCCTACAACAACAACAACAACAACAAACTTTAAAAGAAGAATTTGCGAGTAATGTAATACAGCTCTGAGCACCTGACCATGATTGTTGCCGAATTCAGTTAATGATGATTCAGCAAAAATTACACATGTAGAATAGTTGAAGTGAGTGCTGAATATAAATAATTTTTCAGTATGTTTAGTGCTTGTATTTTGGTTCTAATCGATATGGATTTTTGACCAGCTGAAGAACCAGGTTGGTCGTAAAAATGTATCTTTTAATACTGGCTGTAATTCTGGAATGCAATATATAGACTACACTTTTTATGCCCAAATTATGCTCTTTTGCCACTTATAATAACAATAATTATGCTTATAACTAATGAGGGTGGGGTAGGGCGGGTTTGCATGTAGTTGTACTTATTAAGCTTGGATAAGTAATCTTCAAGCTTGTCTTGAAAACCACATGCATAACAAATACGATGCACATAAAAATAATTACAGAATCTATTAAGCATATGAAATCATTATGGGCCTTAAAAACATGTGGATGTTGTAATGATTTAGGGATTTTGTGGTGGTCCACAAGGGCCAGAAATGGGCCCCCGTCTCAGTGAGAAGGATTTCAGAATCGTGTAGACTTCCTAGTGTTGGCAAGTTACTCCAAGAATTTGTTTTTCCCAGTTTGGTATAATTATTTTCCAAAATGATGGGCATAGGTCCCATTCCCAATTTACCCTGGAAAAATTGTTAGGATTTGAGCTGTCCATTCACATTGTTGCATCACTTTCCCTCTGCAGTACTCCTACTGGTACCAGATGGACACTATTATTGCTTTAATTAAAATAAATAAAATATTAATGAAGATTTGTTAACACAATGTTATGGACTTGCATGGTAATAAATGGTCCATCAGAGATTCAAGTATCCCAAGGCTGCTACCTACATTAGAGAGCTCATTGTTCTGGTTGTCCTCAGATTTTACTCATTAATAACGTGTTTTGTGTGTCCAGAGATTGAACTCGTAACCATTTGTCCACCAGGGCAAGTTATATGCTTTCCTGTTTATAGACAATGTAATATATACTTTTTCAGACAAGTGTGTATGTTATTTCCTCCATGCTTTATATCAATATATCATATATGCGTATTTTTCTTGGTGGTCTGTGTAAGTATATGGAAATGTTGGCATGTTCTGACCATTCTTTTGACCACTTAAGTGTATAATGTCATTGCTTTGCATTTGCTTAAATGTAAATAATCCAGTATCGCTTTAGTAGTTGGAATAAATTTTAAGCAGAACAGTTGACATTCTGCAGATTTGAATGTTATCAATAAAACAGTTAAAAAGTATATGATACAGTGTTATATATTTTCAGTGTGAACCAGGTGGTTGTCTAATTGAGTTGTGTATACAGTTGGCCATCATCATGGCAGGGAAGCAGATTGTCCAAAACAACTTGATAGAGATTGCTCTTCCGTAAGTTGAATGCATTTCTCCTTCAGATACATTTTCCAATCACATTAACTGTTGGAATATAAGCTTGCTTGCTTGAGAAAGCAGCCCTACTAAAAGACCAAAAGAAATGGTCTTTTTCTATCTCAAATAGACAAAGGGTAATAATGCTTGCCCTGTACCTCCCCTTGCCACTACCAGGTGTCATTAACTTTTAAGCTTTGCTACTGTACTAATAACACATATTATACCTCAAACAATCCAAACCATCTTAGTTTTAAAATTGGACCATTCAGCTTTAAATTTGGATTTATTATGTTGGACAATCATTCTTCTACAGGTTGTATACATTAAGTTTACAATTTAAAAAAAAATGTGAGTGACTTTGTTATCTTTATGGGCCTCAACTACTTAAGACCATGTTACAACATGCTGTCATTGAATTCATGTTCCCATTTAGCAGTTATTGTGATAATGACTATTTTTCCATTTATAGTAATGGGGGTGGTATTAGCAAGTAAGTAACATGTTGAATTGCTAAGTTATTCTTTGTTTTCTTTTCTTGGATCGTAGCAGTAGTAGTAAATATATGAACCAAATGCATGAAATGCAAAAAGTTCAAACAAAGGAAGACAACCATGACTCTTGTATCATATGTACTTAGTGTACATCATCTGTGCCATGCAGCGTGTGCAATACATGGACAGAGAAAATCTGGGCTACAGTAGTCCAGAAGAAATCAAAAGGGAAGGAAAATTGGAATAAGTCGAGGAAAGATAACATTGACGTCCTCAGTATACATCTGAAGTCAACCTTGATTGCTAGACTTGTGGTGGATGCTGGGTCCCTCCCTCAAACTAAAAGTTTGTTGCTTGCAGTTGTCAGCCACAGTCTCATCAGCAGCATTGGAGGAGAATACTGACGAGATGATAACAACCATTCACCTTCAAACAGATGTGTTATCTGGGTCAGGAAATGATGACACAGCTATTGACGTCAGGCCAGATATTAACTTTATTTCCTGCACTCACTTCCACACCTTTTTCTAGCTCATTTGTGGGGAGTGTCACACCTACCCGTGCCAATTTTAAGCTGCTCAGACCCATGCGTGTCTGAGCATGGCCTTTTGACCTCTAAGTCCGGATGCATAGGGTTTTGTACTGGATCAATTGAATCTATTTCATAATACAACCTCACCATCACCAGCTTTCCAGATGTCCCCTGCATGCGGACTTTTTGATAAAACAGTCTGGTCATCTAGGATATACAGGGATCTTAGTGATAGATCCAACCTTTTAGCCATAGTTTGCGACATACCCTTACTATGATGGAGATTTCAGTGAGAAATCTGTCCATCTAGCCAGGCCTTTGGAGTGACTGATACCATTAAAACATGGATTGTCTTCTATACCACCAGCATCCAGGCTGACCATATGCCAGGCAAACCAGCCAGCTATTCGGGCAGTGCTGAAATTCAGTCCACCGCTTATCCACATGGGAGAGTTAGTGCCATTTTCAAAGAGGACGGAATTGAGTCTAGAATTCTACCTGGTATGGCTTATGTAGAGCTGCAAGCAGAAATAGATCAGGACTCAACACATACTGAGCATTACAAAGCTCCTACAAGCAGCTGTTCTCAGATCTGACCACAAAACTGACTGTATTTGGCTTCAAGGTAGCAGTCGAGGAAATTTATAGGGTGTTGACAACTTTATGCCCTCCACCTCTTATTGCTACTCAAAACTATAAAGTTAAAAGATCAGTAGGTTTCGATGAGGCAGAAGAGACATCATTCTTTTGGCTCCTTCCCAATTTGGGTGTCAATTAGAATTGGTGACCCAGAAAATTCTAAGGCTTTCTTTTCAGAAAGTCAAGTACCAGCGACATTCACATTTCAATGATAAAAAAACTCAGACATCTTCAGTACTGATCTTCCGACCCTTGACAAAAAGCTAGAAGCAGTTCACATGTCTGCTCCACTGTTGAATAAAATGGACCTAAAATGCGTTCCATGCCAGAGCTAGTCCAAAACATAGTGGCTACATCTTCAACGTCAGATTTGGCCTCATTGGTAATTTTCTGACTTGGGGAGAAGTCTAGCAATTACCACGCTTAGTGGGTGACAACCAGGATTGTTAGTGTCATTAACTGGGCAGCTCAACATTCCAAGGCCAATGCGTTGACTGTTGTGGCCAACTTAGACCTGATAAGATGTAACACATGTCTGCGGTGCATGTCACTCAAGTCTCATCATACCCAGGCTTTACATATATTTTCACGTCCCCATCCACCCTGTGTCACAGAAATTTCTGTTTTGTTTACCACAGCATGGTTTATAAGTTCAAGGTCCTACCCTTAGGCCTCATCATCAGCCCTTGGGTTTTTACCAAGGTTATGGATTTTGTAGGCATCCTGTTATAATCGACTTTATCTGCTATGATGGCAGTGTACCTAGATGACATCCTCCAAATACAGATGGTAAGTGTATTCTACTCCAAGGCAGAAGCATACATCTGTCACTTTTATATCATCCAGGCTTTCTAGTGAACAGGGAAAAGTCCAACTTCTGTTCATCCCAGCTTTTTGCCTATCCGGGTATAGAGTTATCACCAACCTGAATCTGGTATGTCTTCTTCGCATTTGTTAAATAAGAATCATCAGACTGTTCAAGCCTGCTACCAACAGGACTTGGATTTCAGTGGGAGAGTTCTTGCAGATCCACGGATTATTCAGTGCAGCAAATGATCTAGATAACTCAATGGTACCCCTTTTCAAGTCCCCTCAATCAAACAGTCATGATCATGCACAAGGTATGATCATCCCTGCATCAGTGGTGCAACCCACCACAACTTTCTTAACCATTGTAGGGGTCACAAATCAAGTAACCCTAGGCTGTGTTGCTAGTGTAATTGGGAGAATGGATTATCATTTGCATGGTGAATCCAGCCATCATTCCCAAGAAGGACACCCGAGGTAGAGGTCAGATGCTCAGCATTCGCTCCTCCTATTACCTATTCTCCTAATATTAATATGATTCGGGAACGTATTTGAAGGAGAAAGCAAATTTTTAAGTAAATTGCATTTCCTTGGGAATACTTACCCAGTCACATTACTTAAAAACCATCCCAACTACAACACCCTGCAAGCATCACTAAGCTGAATTACTAGCAACACCTGGTGGTGGCAAAGGGAGGTAATGTGCAAGAATTATTAACCTTTGTCTATATGAGATAGGCAGAAAAAGACAATTTTTTTTATATCTTTTAGTAAGGCTTGATTCACAAGCTAGCATGCTTATATCCCTATGTTAATGTAATTGGATAAGTATTCTCAGAGAAACACAATTTACCTAAACATTTGCTTTCTTAAGCCTTTATACATGTAACCAGGCATGTAATAATAATCATAAAATTAACAAAATTGCAATAATAATATTAATGCAGTTTATTGTACACTTTTCAAATTCCTCTGCCATTATCCTTAGCGGGGACATGTAGTGTTACCAATGTCCAGTAGTCTAGTCACATCCATCACAAATTTCATTTCTGTTTAAAAAAATAAAGGACCTCATAGGTTGAAATAAAATTTGATTTGAGGCTTTAAGAAAGCTGGTGTCAAGTTTGAATTTCACTGTTTCCTGATGAAATGTATAGAGTTATGTTTAAAGCCTCATGTTGAATAAGATAACACAGCAAATTGTACAATAGAGAAAAATATAATTCCTTTCACAATACAATATAATCCTTCATTACCTAATATAGGCCTTATAATTAATAAATATTGGAGTCTCCTAAATTTATCAAATAAAAACAGCATAAAATCACTTTACAACAATAAACCAATTCTTGCTTATAGAAGACCCAAGAATTTGCAAGATTGTCTGATTAGAACTAAACAGACAGAAAATAAAAAAAGACAATTCTCGTCATCTAAATGTAATAGATACCGGTGCTCACAATGTGCAAACATTAGAGAAAGTTCTTCTTTCAGTAGCGCTAATACAAAAGAGGTATTTTCTCTACGTTAAAATACTAACTGCATATCAGCTGATGTGATTTATTTGATAACCTTTAAAAAATGTAATATGCATTATGTTGGACAAACACTTCAACAAGTTTCTAAGAGAATGAATAATCATCGCTTTCATATAAAAAATTATAGAGATCCTCAGTTTTCCTCTAATATTTCAACACATTTTAATACCAATAATCACTCTCTACTCGATTTTTCTTTCATGCCAATAGATATTGTGCATGGAGACATGAACAAACTCATAAAAGAAACTTACTGGATTCATAAATTAGATACTTTGTATCCTAATGGCTTTAATACCAATGCACTATATAAAATTGTATAAAATATATCTATATTTTTTAAATTGATAAATTGTATATCCTTTATAACAATATAATTATATGTATAACTGTTTGTCTCTATTTTATTCTATTATTTTATCATTTTAAAATGAACACTGTGAAATTGAAGTACCCTGGCATATATATTTAAAAAACTGCCTTCCCTGGGTACCATATATGTTTAAATGGAACAGCCCTTAAATAGATTTACAGCTTCATCACATCATCCAGTATTATGCTTTTCTTAAGCTTTTACACCTAGGGAATAGCAAGCATTCAATATTGGGAAGACGCTGATTCTCTGGCCTCTTGTATTAATTATCTTTTTCTTTATTAAATAATTGTATTTTTATTTTTCTGTATTATGATTGATGCATTTCTTAAAATATTGCTGTATCTTTAGGATATATAACGATTAACTTGTTATAAGTTGTCATAAAAGCAACTTTTTCATGATTTCTGTTTGTTTTTTGCTTCATCGTGCAGAAAACTGCTTAAGCTGGCAAAGAGACTCTACAGGAGGAAGTTCAAGAAGGAGACAGCAGAGCAGAAGGCAAACATGGCAGGGTGGGAGAAAGACTATGAGCTCTCCGTGGCTGAAAACACATCACTCTTCCAGGAATACCTTGAGATGGTACTACAGTTTGGATTCCTAACAATATTTGTAGCAGCCTTCCCAATAGGGCCACTATGCTGTTTGCTAAACAATATCATTGAGATCAGATTTGATGCACTAAAATTCACAACAGACCTAAGGCGGCCAGTGGCAGAGAAGACAGCTGATATTGGTAAGATTGGCAAATTCTCTATTCATAATTTTGTCATCATGACCTCAGCTATAAGGAAAAATATATACTGTATTTCATGTGGTACACAGTTCAGTCATAAAAGTCATAATTAGTTGTTCTAAAACATTTTTTACAAAGAAGTAAGTTTTATAATAGAAATGTTTTAAGTTTTCATACAAATGAAGTCTGAAATCTAAAGATCAACATGTTTGAGAATTAATGTATTCATAAAGGTATTGTAAAAAAAGAAATTTAAAAAAAAATGACCTAAGTAAATAAGATGTATAGTGAAAATTAACTGTAAGCATCACCTATTTTTTGTCTGAAAATTTGATGCATCTTGAAGATTTTCTCTTCAATAAAAATGTGAATAAAATTGTGTATCAAAGGTACTAGCCATTTTCAATAAAATATACATTGAACTAAAATTACTATAATAACTTTGCCCCATTTGTACATCTATTCATCAGGTATAGATCTTTTCAACCATATGAAAATAATACATACCAATGTCCTTCATAGAGATCTAAATTTGGATGAAGTGTTGATAGAAATTTACTATTTACAGAACTTCATGTCTTCCAGTTTGCAAATCTTGTTGTAAATCATAATGAAATTGTCTCCATTGTTTGAAGCAAGTTGGTGCTACTTTTAGCAATGACATGATCACTCTGAGCACATGAGCTTCATGTTACAAAAGTCAGAGAACCTTGGAAGAAAAATTGATGAAGGAAACAGTTGGGATCTGAGAAACCAAGAATTAGTTTTTGGGGCGTGGGCCTAGGATTTTGTTGAGAAAAACATTCTAGCTCTTACATAGCTCAAAAAAAAAATATGCAACATATTAGTGGAAAATCTTTATCTTGAGGCAAAAAGGCAACATCCTCACTCAAAGGAAAATCCCTTCCCCCTTAAATGGTCAGTCACTATTGAACTAGCTTAATATATGTTTCATTGAGTGGATATATTAAAATATCAACACCTAATGCTTGTGTGAATTCATCTTGGCAGAAGTTCACATCATCAGTCTCGATCTTTTTAACTACTGTACATATACCAGGAGTAATTCACTGATAAGGCAGTTAGCTTTAACACTGTTTAATAATTAACATATTTATTTTTTAATCAGCTTTTTGGGACATATGCTGCTAAGTATATATTTTCAGTTCTTCCTCTTTTCATTGAATAATGTTAATTTATGTTAATATACATCATTCAGTGTACAGTGTAATGCTTGGTGTTTACTCATACAAGTTTCTTAACCACTGAAGCCTTTGTACTTGCCGACAGAGGTGTCAGATCTTTGAATTTAAAATAACAATTATGCTTAGCAAGAGTAACAGTTAGAACCAATACCATCTACAGGAAGTGTATATGCACTTACTGACCAAGGGTACTTTTCTTATGTGAAAATGGAGATGTTATTTTACTTGCAGTGAAAACAACACAGATTTCTAAATGATCATTTTTTGGATTTGAACTAATTGGAGTTTGTGTAGATATAAATACACCACTCCCTCGATAACTCGCGCCTGGATAATTCACGAACCCGCTTATAATGCATTGTCCGGCATGGCTCCCAATTTTTTTTCCAAGAAAATATATTTTAAAATGTGCTGAACGTGAAAAAAATCATGATAAGAATTGGTAAATTGGTAAATTGAACCTTGATAAATACCGTATTTTATGTAAATTTTCGTACACGAAAAAATAGTTATTAATCATTAATTTTTGTAAAAACAGAATGGGAATACGGTATTTTCAATCTTTTCTGCAAATGTAAATCTTCTTAGTGGAAATTTTATGTCCGATAATTTAATGAATTTTTCAAATAATACAAAGTGATATGTACAAAAAATTATGATACATTTAAATAATTATTATTTTGATAACTGGATTGTGTACGAAAAATTAAAGGGAACGAAAAAATACATGAAATACGGTAGCTCATTTTATCATCGGAAATGGTGATCATTGCCCGTAAAGATAGAATCCATATTGTGAAATTTGCAAGTTCTAATAAGATATCACATATTATGTTTGGGTATTTTTTGAGAGAAATAGTTGTCAATACACTGTAAATAAACAGTCTGGTGAATCAGCGATCCACGGAAAATTCTGGTAAATGCTAACAGGTGGCAACAGAGAATGAAATAAACACCAATTAAATGTCTTGCTATGTGAAATTCACGTTCTAATCCTTTAATTTCGCTTCAATGTAAACACTATAATCGCAACATATTCTCTTCTATGAAAACATGAAAAGAGTCAATCGACCGTCACATCGAAACCCGTGAGTACTTCTGTGAGAACCTAATTACATGCCGGCTTTGTTTTGATCAACAACTTGGGGAAGTGTTTGTTGCATTAAAAAAAATCAATTAAAAGAGACCTGTGTTGTTTTATCACTTTGAATATGTCTTTTGTATCAAATCAAGCAAGGGAAGTACAATTAAAAAAAATTCAAAGGCATGCCAATAGCAGCATAAGTTCTTGTGGTCATTACCGTTCTCAAAATTCATTTTATTTGACTAATCGAAAATGGTTTCACATTTTTATGTACTTAACATCACTAAAGTATATAATATCAGTAATGTATCCTAATCATTTGTAAATGTGACCATGGAGAGCAAAGGAAGTAAGCGAAAGGTGTACTCAGTGACTGAAAAGCTGTGCATCATAGATAGGGTTCATAATGGCGAAGCGAGATCCGACGTTTGCAATGAACCAAACAATTGCTGAGTCGACATTTAGAGGTTGGCTTAAGGATAAGCAGAAACTTCGGGATTATTTACATGATGTTGATTCAGATAATGGGATCAAACGAAAATGAGCACGGACTGCAAACGATACTGAATTTGATGATGCTGTGTACGCATGGTTCACACAGCAACGTGAACAAGGTGTTCCCATCTCTGGAACAATTCTCAAGGCCCAAGCAGAAAAAATGGCAAAAAGTATGGAGAATGAATCTTGTTTTAGGGCAAGCCATGGATAGCTTTGGAGATTCCAGCGCCGACATAGAATTAAACAAAATTCATTGTCGGGAGAAATACGCTCAGCGAATCAGGAAGCCGCATGTAATTATCCATACCAGCTCAGAGAGATAATCATCCATGAACAGTACACAGAGGCAGCAGAGAAATCAAAGAGTAACACACAAAAAAATGAACAGATGTTTTCAAATTGCTAAGTGATATTTGTCAAACGTGTCACAAACTGCAAGTATTATCGTGTTCTAATTTATGTTATTTTAAAGTTGTAGACCCATTAAATTCATGTTGGTAATGGTTAACCCTTGTAAATTTCTTTTTATTTTTCATTTTACCTCTACCGCAATCAAATCTACCCATCATACGATTGACATTGTTTTTTCGAAATGAGTGTCGATCTTTTGTATAAAAAAGTCTACTTTGGATCAAACAATAAAACTAGAATTTATCGACATTGTTTTTTCGAAATGAGTGTCGATCTTTTGTATAAAAAAGACTACTTTGGATCAAACAATAAAACTAGAATTTATCCAATTCAACACAAAAATTTGTGACATAGTACACAATGTGCGAAGTCGTACATGTGTTAAGTGAACGGAAACCATGTGGAATAATGTTTTGATGATCTCCTCAATATACTGTAAATTATCCTGAAATTAATGTTACTCTGTGAGGAAAAACGTAAACAAAGTACACCGCTATGAAGAGATATTTATTCACAGTTAATCTTAGCACGATTATTAATTGAGTATTCAACACTAACATGCCAACCCAACCCACCCCCCTTTTGCCTCTACGTAGATCCCTTTGTTAGTTTTGTTGTTTGTTATAGGTCCCTTGATAATTCGCGCCCTCGCTTATAACGTGGTTGATGTTTTTGGACCCCGTTGTGCGCGAGTTATCGAGGGAGTGGTGTATTGTGAATATTTAAGTATAAATTATTTATCGTTAAAACTAAAGGAGAAAGTATGCATTTTGTTTCATTTTCATTTACTATATTTTGATGTTTTTCATTGACAAAAGCTTCAGCTATAGTACAAGTCATATGGGTCATGTATGCACATTTACATATTTTAAATTAAATATAAATTGTTCTTTTAAAATCTAACACAGCATTTCTTTAACCAAACTCTATTCATTCCTGATTATTGAATGCTTTGCACCTAAACTCTGATCAAGAAATTTCCAGATGAAACTTATCAGTCTCTGTTTGTCTTTTACAATGGTGGTCATGTACTAAACTTGGGTAAAATAAAGATCATTTCGAGTGGAATCATCACAATATAGGGTAGTACGAATTTGTTTATCATTATGTGTAGCGTTCATTGTGACATCACAGCATGCGACATTCAATCTGGATTGTACTGGATCACACCTTTAGGTTCATTTCGCCCAAAAATGTCTGCATTCTTGAACATAGATTTTGCTGTACACACTTTTCGGGGCATGTAAATAATGACCTTCCAAAGGAATGTGGATGTATAAGAATCCAAATGATGTGAATACTTGCCACTTTAAAGTATGTAAAATCAAATTCTATAAGATGACGCCATTACTGAAATAAATGGTGTTGAATGCCTACATGACCTGTGTGACTTTTACTATAAATGGGAACAGTTCGGTGCATTAAAAACTAAATGGCATGAAGAAGGGCTGAAATATCTCTTTCTCTCTTGTTCCCTCTATCATATTGGGGCGTATTTTATTTAAATCACAAGGTATAAGAATAACATTTTTTGACGGAATACCAAAAGTTTTTGTCATAGTAATTTGTTTTAAATTTATCTTTTCCTATGCATCCATATGTAAGAAAATTAAAACAAATTGTACTAGTGCTTGCTGCTTTAGCACAATTAGATCTGATGTATATGAATTTAATATTGACAATCATGACAATATTTTGGAGACCTCCCTAATATCATGTCGTTTTTTTTCTTGTACACAATTTTTTTATAAAAATGATAACTAAATTTTTGCACATTTTTTCTCATACTTTTAAAGCAAATATTTTTTTATTAATTACATTTTTCATGTTCAAAAATTACATAGAATACAGTACATGATTACAATCTCAAATTTGTCACACCCACCCAGTTTTGTTCCATGCTCTAACATCCTTAATTTTATATCTCAACCTAATTTACAGCTTCATGCTGTTAAGACCTTGGATTATATAAATTGTCTTCCACACCTACTTTATTATTGGATTTTAACCCAAGTTGATATGCAGCTTCATGATAAATTGGCTGATTTCAGTTGTTAGCCTTCTGTTTCCTTGTTCAGTTCTGAAATTCTGATAGTGTTAAGTGTTACTGCATGTTAACAGATGTGCCAACCCTTATGATTTTGCTGTAAGACTTATGAAAATTACCCATAAAATATGGACTTACAGCATAAAAGCAAAAACTACAGAAAAATAATCATTGCTGAAAAATCTGGAAAATTTGTTCATCTGTGTTTGATTTGGATCCGGGTTTCATATTAAAATTAGTAAAATTAGTCAGGGAACCAGACTAACTTTACAGCAGTTCCTCAGACACTTTAAACTGCACCTATTTGTTCATGCGAAGCATCTGCATGATCAAACTGCTGATTATAGAATTTATTTTAAAAGGGCATCCAGCAAGTGTTGCATGTTTAAAACTAAAGGGAAAATAAGCCTCTAGAAAAGTGTTAATAATCAACACAGAAGAATAAAAAGGAATATTCAGATTCTTGTGAATAAAAGCTGGAAAGGACACAATTACATTTATTGGACATCACATGCCAATTTGAGTATGACTCATGGCGGGAGATATGATTGTGTCGTCATGTGAAATGGAAAAAGAATTTCCAAGAATTATGTCAAGTTGAGAGACAGCAACATGCCATTGAGCTGCATAGGGTTTGGAACTAAAGTTGGTGCAACTGTACCAGTGGTAAATAAAGTTCACGTGTACTTTCCAAATTTTTCAGTTGAACATAATGTTTATCATCGCTGCATGTTCCGAATAACTGAACTTTTAATTATGTTTTCGAGCTTTACAGTAGCAGTTTATAATATTTTGTTACATCTTGTTGAAAACTGGTCAAACTTACAGAAAAAAATCAACTGCCTTACTTAGACAGACTGGTCAGGGTTGGCAGGTCTGAACTGTTAATAGTTTGTAATTTGACTTGGTAGGATTCAAGGCCCTACTTTCATTAAACTCAAACTAAGTATGTATACAGCTCAAAATAAATTATCATGAAGGTAAATTAATGTAAGTTTGTCAGTATTAAGCTCCTACATAACTGTCTTGTTTCAAAACAGGTTAACTGTAATGATTCTTTCACAATTTTAGAAATAATCAGCATGAAATGTTTGAGCTGAGTTTTTAGCTCTTGACCTTTTGCCCATCAGTCATCCATCCATTAGCATGACTTTGTTATTGCTGCTCCTAAACTGCTACTTGGAAGATTGTCATGAAAATTAACACATATTCATCCTACTGTCTAGTTGCTCCTAAATGAAAATAGTGCTGCCAGGACATCCAATATAGCCACCACATTGACACCTTGGAAATCTTGTTATTGCTAAACAGAAAGTCTTGTCAACATGGCATTTTCACTAGAAAACTTTATAAGATATCTAATTGGTTCTCAATGAAAATGGTGTCAGTCTTGTATCCATTATTTCCACACTGGCAACCATCTTGAAAATCTTGTTATTGCTACTTCTTCAGAATGGATGGCAGAGGGTTTTCACAAAGAGACATTTTCAGAGATATGGTTTGTTGCGAATGAAAATGATGCTGATCAGGTATCCAGTATGTCCACCATATTAAAAATCATGTTATTGCTACTCTTTCCAAAACAAAAAGTCGTATCGACAAAGGGTTTTCACCATAAGATTCTTATTTTATCTGGTTGTTCCTAAATGAAAATGGTGCTGAGCTTAAATCCAGTATGGTCATTATGATGGCATCCTTGAAATCTTGTCAGTACTCATAAATATCAGAGATGGTTTCAACACTAAGCAGTTAAAACGGAAATATAGTTTCATCTTGGATTCCTTGAAATTCCTTTTTTGAAAGTAGAACATCTGTCCCTTCAAAGCTTTATTGTTATAATTTTGTAAAGGTTGGTGCAATTATCGTGAAAATGTCCCCTAGCATATATCATGACTAGACATGTGTAACATACCTTAGCTGTACACTCTGCTTCAAGGTCATAGTTATGGCAAGGGAAGGTGTAATACTGTAACATGCATCCTTAACTTTTTAACCACTAAATATATTTTTATGAAATTTTGCCAAGGTATATATCATGATCAGACCATGAGCTGTGTACAATAGCATTTCCTCCTTCCTAAATACAGTGGCATATAAATGGAAAATGCAATTCTGTGACTTGTACATTTGTCCAGACAATAACATTTGAATTAATGAAGATATCTGAATGAAACTTTAGACAATACTATATCTAGCATAGATGGTGTGTCCCACCACATTCACTCCTGCTGCCTTAAGGACGAGATCACAACAAGGTGAAATGTAATCTGTGCTTGTATTCTTGCTCCTAGTTTATCTTTAGAACCAATGAAGATATTGTAGTGAAATTTCTAGCCAGTGGTATATCAGTATAGACCATGCATCACACATGATTGCCTGGCCCTCAGCCTCAAGGTGAAGATATTGTAGTGAAACTTCTAGCCAGTGGTATATCAGTATAGACCATGCATCACATATGATTGCCTGGCCCTCAGCCTTAAGGTGAAGGTCTCAGCAGTTTAATATAACTCTGACTTGTATCCTTGTCTAGTGTATAATGTTTAATCTATTGAAGATGTTTCATTGAAACTCTAACCAGTTATATATTGGCCAGACAGTAGGTCACACTCCAGTCATGCTTCCTTCCTCAAGTTCAAGATCACAGCAAGGAAAAATATAAATTAGTGACCTGTATCTATGTATGGGTATAATTTGTGATCAAGTGAAAATGTATTTTAATGACACTGTAGCCTGTCATATATTTTTATTGACAATGTCTCACATATTCATCATTACCTGGTAATTTTTTATTATGTAATACATCATGTTTATGTTTTGTGGGCTTTTTGGAAGGCTTTTAATATTTCTACAGTTTTTGCAATTCTTTTTATAGTTTTAGAACTTGACATTGAACAAGCATCATACAGCCAATATTGGGCTGAAGTATCATTCAGATCTACTATTACTACTACTACTACTACTACTGTTACTACTACTATTACAGTCAAACCCGTAGCCTCAAGGTCACAAATGTTGGAAAATGTAAATCAGTTGTCTTTTTTATGCCCATGCTGCCACATTGTACTTGACAGATATTTTGATGAAACTTTTTACAGGTCCACTGAACATGACATATTTTATTAAAATTTATCCAGTTCCATTGAACTTGACATATATTTTGATGAAACTTTATTCAGGTTCATACATTATCATAGCCCCAAGCCAAAAGGTCAAGGATATTATTAGGGAAAAGGTCATATGATGAGCATACCTTGTGCCATTTGCAGTTCTCTTGCTACACAAAGTTGAGATACTTTTAATGAAAGTGGTTGCAGGTAACTCATCTGCATCACGACAACATCAATCAGGGTTTAGACACAATTTTCCATAGAACATTTGCTCTTTTATGTTACAGGTATCTGGTTCAGTGTGCTGTACGCAATATCCAGGATTGCTGTGGTGTCAAATGTGAGTAGACACTAGAATATAGGCTTTCCATGATTTGGTCTTTCTAGTTTGTTGGAGAAAAGTGAAGATTTTATATTTATACAAGTTAAGAAGATATAACTATTCTTGAATGTTGGATGTAGATTCAACAAATATGATTATATCTCATCTTCTGTACGTTTAAAACTTGGATTATATTTTTAATAAATCATATTATTTTAGCATGTTAGATTTAATTGAATTCAGCAAAGTTGACATATTTGCAGTGTAAAAATTAGTACAGTTGGTTCCATGGCAATATGTACATAGTGTAAATCTGTTGCTAAAAATGTGAATACAATTTCTGTGAATTTAATTCACATTAATAATAGGCAGTATATTTGTTCTAGTAAATTTTTGTTTCATGCACAATCTCAAGTTTATAACAATGGAGGGTCTATGGAAAAACGTCTCTATTTTTTGTCACAGGTTGCAGATTCCTTCCCTTTATTGAAAGCAAGTTTGTATGCTGTATATTAGAAAGGGAATAAACTCTGATATAATTTATTATAAATAGTATTCAGTGTCAGAATATTCATTGTTTTTGACCATTTCTGTTCGAATATTAATATTGTAAGATGGCAGAGAATATTTTACATATGATCTGCCACTTACTGAAAAAGGTAGCATTCATTTTTCCTGGTATATTTTTGTACAACGTTTTTATGCAGAAATTTATCTGCAGTGATAGTTAGAAAATATGATATTTATAGTTTTGTACTTTTAATTTTACTGCTAGACTTGTAAAAGTTTAGTTCATATACATATAGGGAATAATGTAAGAAAGATAATGATTTGGTAAGATTCTTTATGGAGGTTACAATATTTTTCTTTGATCAACACCATCTAATTGTCTGTTTAAATTGTTTGAATTGGTAATTTCTGCAGAAATTAAATCAAAAATGATCAAGTTTCATCAAAATGAAGTATTCTGCAGATGTCATTTTACATATCAACTTCTGCTATTTGAACATCTTGATTTTGTATTGATCCTTAGGTGTTATTTGCAGTATTCTAGCATCATAAAATTGTAAATGTCAGTTTTGAAAGTAAGTATAGTTGTATTAAAACTATCATTTCATTTTCAGGCTTTTATTATAGCACTTACATCCGATTTTATTCCGCGGCTGGTGTATGCATATACATATAGCCAGGACGGGTCTCTGGTGGGATACATGAATTTTTCCTTATCATACTTCAACACCACGGACTTTGATTCACGTCATAAGCCGCCACACTGGGATGAAGTGCAGATCTGCAGGTGAGAATATGTTATTTCACTGTTATATCAATACATGCCTTAAAAAGCATACGTCCTTGTTTTTGGACAAAACTTGCAAAGAAATACCCACTTCATGGCAGAAGTCTTTTCGATCCAAGCTTGTCTTGTGAGAGGAAAGTGGCTGGCAAAATCCACCTTGAACATTATGATATTCTTAGATACTACCAACATACATGCCTGGTGGATCATTACCACTTAATTTTGCAGATTAAATCAGTCTCAAATATAGATTTTATGCATGTTTTTTTGGGCATGACTGTGGGGGTGGGTGGGTGGAGGAATGAGACTCCAAAGTGGAGGGCTCACATTATTGATAAAGAGAGCTAACTCTTCTAGTGTGGGTACATACATAGGACAAACTTTTTATGACATCACTGGTGTGCACTATTATGATGATCTTTGACTTTTAAATTTTACTCAAATTATAACTTTGTTTCAGTTTTTGGTGTGGGTATTACATTAAATGTGGGTTTTGAACCCCAGCCGAATCAAACCAAAGATTTAAAGATGATACTAACAGCTGCCTCACCAGACACTTAGCATTAAGAGGTTAGTTTTAGGACTGGCTGGCCTGGTGTCAGGATAATGTGACTGGGTGGGACATCATGCCTACTACATGTCTGCGGCTTGATGCCCTAGTGCTACACATCACTATAAACTGCCACACTGCGGACATGGTAGTGATATGACTGAAAATTTTTTAAAGCTATGTTAAAAATCCAAATCACACACACATTAAATATATTACACATAATCCTTAAAAGGGCATGCAGCTCTTCTGATTTGTGCTTAATTTTTTTACGTTAGGTGATGGTAACTTCGAGGCATGTAACTGGATAGTACTGTGTATTACGAGTCTACGCTCTTACAATAAGTAACAGAAAAGAATGAAAAGCAACAAGCTTCATAAAATTCAACAAATAATTTATTTCCCTCTAATACAAAATGAAAATGAAAAACTTCTGGTATTGCGAATTAAATCCCAAATTAATCCTTGAATTACAGACACAAGTCCTAATAATTTGAAGTTCTGAATAAACTTTAACAGAAATCCAAATTAAGTCCAATGCTGAAGGTGTTGATGTGCCTGTGGTGACCTGTATCATGTTGTTGTGCCAACAGTCTTTTGTTGACACAAGTATTATAATTCCATCTTTGAATTCACTATAGATCCCAGTGAATGTCTCTGACCAAGAATATTATTTTTTATGAGCACTCTATTTCCAGAGAAAAATCACTTGAGTTGAACAATTTCAAGAAGTAAATTCCAGCACAAATGAACTACTGAACTCAACAATAATACAGATTGATTCTGCCTGATCTTAAGCACAAATGAATAATCTTTCCAGTGACAAGATTATATAGTCTGCTACATGACCTCAGGTCACAATTAACATTTTCTACAAACGCATACCTACCTGGAAAATTACATTCTGGAAATTTCTTAATGTTTACCAAAAAAACATTAGTTATTATTAGAAAGCCAGTTACTAAAATCATAATATATAACTAGGTAAATTGTAGGGGAGTCCCAATAACCTAGACCCAGACCCAAATAAAGATATTTACTTCTATTAATAAGATTCTTATTATAAACTCGGATGCAGGAGGTCGTGGGTTCAATCCCTGGTTGAGTCATACCAAAGACTTATAAAAATGGTACTAGCAGCTGCCTTTCCTGGTGCTCAGCATTAAGAGGTTAGTGTTAGGACTGGTTGGCCTGGTGTCAGGATAATGTGACTGGGTGGAACATCATGCTACATGTCTGCGGCATGATGCCTCAGTGCTAGACATCACTATAAACTGCCACACTGCAGACATCATAGCTATATGACTGAAAAATTGTTAAAGCTACTTTAAAAATCTAAATCACATCACATCACACTTCTTATAATAAAACCATACAGAGAATATTTTAGCTATGCATTAGTTGTTTACACAGTTTAAAAAGAATAATAATTCAGGTCAAGTTGAAAATAAATTTGATTTTGGACAAGGTTAAGTCCAACATACAATGTTACATTACAACAGCAAATAATGAAATTTAAAAAGAAATTAAAAAACTAACAAACAAACACTGCAAATTAAAAATACATAACACTGTGATAATACCCTTGCTATTTAGTGTGTGATAATACCTTTGCTATTTAGTGTGTGATAATACCTTTGCTATTTAGTGTGTGATAATACCCTTGATATTTAGTGTGTGATAATACCCTTGCTATTTTGTGAGTTACACTCTTGCTAACTGGTACTCGTGCTTGTCCACTTTCAGAAAAGAACTAAACTGTGCCAATAAAAACACCCACACACCTTTCTTTTATTTGTCATGATTTTTTTTCTCAGCTGAAATTTACTTAAAGTTTTAATTCATGCAAGCAAGTTGGGTAATAAGAGGCTGTGTAATGTTTATAAGCCAGTGGTTCATATCTATCATCTCTCACACTGGGAGAAAAAAAGCCAGAATTTTTGGGTCATTCCATGCCTAATTGCCAATCTCATAATATCTCCCAATTTGTGCAGAGATTTTCCAATTATTACATTATGTCTGTTGATTTTCATTTCTCCTAAAACTCTACCTAAATAGATATATGTAATCCACAGAAGCCATGTCCTATTTTATCACCTGTGAATTTTGTTGTGATGAAATAATTATTATCATATTACAAAGAATTTTTTCTTCAATAAATAGAAGTTTTTTTTACCTCTACAATAATACTAAAATAAAAAATAAGCCACAACAATAAAATTGCCAGCAGTTAGTTTCATTTCCAAGACTGATCACTGTGAATGCTGTGTAATTTTCTTTACAAGCAAAATAGCATCTCCGTTCCCACTAAAGAAACTTACATGAGTATACACCTGGCATTATTGTACCATATATACAAATGTTAATTACCATCATTAAATTAAAGAAGGAATAAAAAAACATACAACACAACAAATGTGCCCACAAAAAACTAAATCAGAATAAATACGTTACTTAGTAAACAATGTTAAATGCATTACGATTTGACAATAAGGAAATAAGGTGGATATAAAAAGTGAGAAAAAATAGTTACCACATGTATGGTAGCTTGAGACTGCAGATTTGATCTGTTCACTTGAATTTACACACACTTTAGGCACCGATAGTTCGAACAAAGTAGGTCATCATTTATTTGCCAATCAGTTTCTGGTGCTTACATGCTGTAGAACATGGTTTCTTTAACGTATGTCGGAGGGGCAGTCCTTTTCACAGATAATTGCAATGATAATAATTAACTATTAATTAGTCACATTGGCTTTCTTGCTTGTGTACATAAGTCTAACCTTTAGCTATTGTGTGGTTTGGCCACAGGTGGTTAGAATAGGAAAAGGAGGCATGTCCTGGGGAATAAAAGGCATGTCGCAGGGAGAAATGGCACATCCTTTGAGAACTTCATACATATTGGATACAGAAGATCGGTTAATGTTAGTGAAAATGAGGCTTAAAAAATACAGCGCAGAACCATCTGATTTTAGGTCCCAATCTCCCTATTTTCTTATTCAATCTCCTTACTTGGCTTTTGAAAAGTTGACAGCCATGATGGTTTAAGCTAATGGGAAAATTTTAAGTAAAGATGCTTTAATTTTGTGGTAGACACTGACCAGTTCAAATAAATTTGTGACTGAAAACTTTTTATATCTATGCCGATTTCAGTTTTCTTTTTTGTACTTACAGATACCGAGATTACAGAAATCCACCCTGGGTAGAGGAGAAGTATGAATATTCCCAAGCCTACTGGCACATACTAGCTGCAAGATTTGCATTTGTAGTTGTGTTTGAGGTATGTTTTTCTGATAGAAATTAAACTAGTACTGAATTTACTGCTTCTCTGATTAATTGAAATACCATTTTAAATGTATGCATAATGCAACTAAATTTGCATGAAATCTTCCCAACAGTTCAATTTTATAAAGATGGTTTGTATAGTATTAAGTCATTGTAAGCACACCATTATATGCAACAGTTGAAAATTCACTTGGCAAACTTGAAACGCAGAATGAAGATTTCCAGCAGTTGATTGAATTTTCCAATCTTTTGTCTGAGAAGGTGGGTGCTGAAGCAAGGCTTTTCTTTCAAGAATATTGCTACCATCATTGGAAGTACATACTTTCTACCAGTTTCTATTTGTTCAATCTAGTTCATACAAGGACTTTGCTTTTACTCTTAAGTGGTTATAAATGCTTAACAGAAATCATACAGGCTGGTTTAGTATGTAATTATTTACAACTGGTGAGACAGACCACAGAAAAAGTTCCAGAAACAACCGTTCACACAGTCAAATTGAGATCATTAGCACAGCCAACTTTTATATTTCTGTAATTGCTTTTTGAGTTTATTTTGGGGAATATAATATTTTTAGATTTGCCTGACAGGGCAAGTGAATTTTTAGAGATTTGTCAACCCATGTAATGTGGTCCCTTATGTAACATGGATATAGTAATAGATCCCATTGAACGGGAATTGCATTCCTATAATTGCTGTTTTATCACCAGAATTATAGTTCTTGGCTGCTTATCATACATTGCTGTGTGATTTCGCATAAAATATATCATCATCATCAGTGATTGAGCCTACAGTACATCATATCTCATATTGCCTTGCTTACATTGTACCTCAATATAAGTCAGTCTCGCCTATATATCATTGTTGAACTGGGTTTTGAAAAATATTGCTGTAATGAGCATTTTCAGCTGAGTTATGGGTTTTTTGGTGTGCTGAACAATTTATAATTGCTAGGTCTAGTGTTTGACCCACATACTGATTGGATTAATCTCCTGTCAAGGTTTTGTGTCTGAGCTTTGGCACTTTATATTATACAGGGAGGGGCATGCATCAGCACATTATTCCTGGGAGGAATCATGGGGTTCTGCTGAACATTTTAAAGAAAGTCCTTGACTGCATGTGGGGAGACATAGCGATTGCTGTATCTGTCTGCCATCTATCCATCAATAAGGTGGTGTTGCAACATTGTGTTAATTAACAGTGATTAATTATGCAACTGTCTTTAAGTTAACACATTATGTTATGACATTACTCATCCATTCCTTAATATTTGCTTGTTGTGCCCATAACTTTGTAAAATAGCTGGATAGATTTCGTGAGCTTTGCCAAAATATTCATCATGTCAGATGTGATTAGATGGTGTATTGCATACTACAACCATGCCCTGCACCACAGGGTTCAAGTCATGGAAGAGAAAATGTAATTCTGTGACTTGTATACTTCTGCAGAGTGTAACTTTTGAATTACGGAAGAAATTTTAATGAAACTACCGAAGTATATACCATGCCAAAAGATGGTGTGCTGCATACCATTGCCATACCCTCTGCCTTAAGGTCAGGGTCACGGCAAGGAAAGATGTAATTCTGTAATTTGTATCCTTGTCTGGAGTATACCTTTTGAGTGCTGAAGATATTTTAATGTAACTTTTGTCAGTTTATATATTATGTATAGATGGTATGTCACATTAGAGAGCCAGCAGTGCTGCTGGTGCAAAGGATTGCAGGTTTGTTGCAAATTATAATGGTCTAGAGTCACACACAGTTTTTAAATCCAATGAGGAAAAGATTTTGCCTGTTTCCTGTGATTCCCATGATTTCTTGTACCCAATGTGCAATTTTTTAATTTTTTGGTTTTGTAATTTGGTTGATCAGATCATCGTCTTTTTCAGGTTTTCTCCATGATTTCAATTAAAAGCATAAAAGCAGTGTGTCATGTTGAAACGAAAGAAAACTGATTTCTTTAGGAAAGTCATTGAGGCACAAAGATCATCTGTTATGAAGAAAACTAGGGTGTGTGAAATAATTGGTTTGCTGCTAACTAAACATAGTGCAGAAAGTGGTGATACAGAAATAACTGGCATGATGTATTTACTATGGCTTAGGCCATGCAGAAAATCTGATACATCGACAAAAATATCCAAGGAACAACGTGTGAATTGTGGAAAATTGTATTTTGGATATATATCCAGAAAACCAGTTTCCCAATGTATTAAGACTGACCATAATTGCAGCAGTTCTGCCTTTTTAAAAAAAAGCGGATTGTGAAAGGGGATTCAGTTCTCACAGCAAAATTCGCACTATTTTGAAGATTAGAGTAACCACAGACCTTTTGAAGTTCCATCACTGTAGGAGGAAAATGTCAGAATATCAGAGAAACAAATGAAACAAAAAAAAAAAGAAAGAATTTTTTTCCACACATTGATCGAGCTTCAAAGGCATGTGGGCTGACATCTGTAACAGTAAATAAACTGATAGCTCTACAGATGTATGTGGTCCACTAAATGATTTTCAGTTTGCAAAGGATTTTTGAAGAGGAATGATACAAAATAATTAAGAATATTTACCGGATGAGCAAGTTATCTATGCAGATGACTAATAAATTAATTGTCAAAGAAGACACAAAATCATGCTTGTTTTAATTTAGGTGTTTCAGCAGCTTATAATAATATTGTCACCCATTTGACATGGTTTACCCACTGCCTGCCAACCCCCAACCCCCCATGATTCCACCCTTCTGGAGGCAGGTGTTGGGGATCTCCCTCTCATAAGAGAATTTGTAGAAGCATCTCTGGAGAGCAAACCCCCCTGCTTCATGGTCAAGCCCATAGCAAGGAAAAATGCTATTCTGATTTGTATCTTGTCCAGAGTATGACCTTTTGAACCACTGGGTGGATAGTATCTCACATGCAGTGGTCATGCCCTCTGTCTCAGTGTCAAGGTGTGTAACATAATGTAGCCATACCTCCTGCCTCAAGGTTAATGTCATGGCAGGGAAAATATAAATCAGTGACCTTTATCAGTGTATGGGTATAATTTTTAAACTAATGAATCATTTTGGTGACACTTGGCATTTTTTATATTTTGACTTGAGAGTATCTTGTGTGTTCAATTTAACCGCCAGCTCAAAGGTCAAGGTCACAAGTGATCAGTACCTTGTTTCATTGTTTAGGCTGTTGCTTTTTAACCCTGACATATATTGTGTTGGAGCTAACATTGTAATTATTGCTGGATTTCTGTTGAGAAGTCCAGTTTCCAGGATAAGTTAGCACACCTCTCTATTGATTCTTGAGCTTTAGAGGTCACAGGTCAAGATCATAGGGGCGAAAATTGTCATTTTGTAAGTAAGTCAGCTTCCTGAAGTTTCCTGCACAGATTTTACCAACTATTTGGTTGTGTTACATCTGAGAAAGGACAGCTCCATATAGAGCCTACAGTGAATAGATCAAAATTCAGAGTCACTGGAGATGAAATTGCCACAAAAAATTAAGTTTACATTTATAATAACATCAGTAAATCAGGTGATCAGTCTTGCTTGTGATAGCTTTTATTTCAGAGTAGAAGGAATTATAGAACACTTCATATATTCCCTCTCACTTTTAGTGCAGCCTTGTGTCTACTTCCAGGCCATCTTTTCATAATGATCTGGAATCATTTCCATATTGTTTGAAATTAATGAGACAGCAGAAGGAATGACATCCTTCCAACTACTTCTGTCACTTAGATTTGTTATTCATGGGTTAGGGGGCAGGTAGAATTTAAATGAAAATTTAGTTTTGCTTCTTATTTGTTCACTCTTGTGACCCAATCTCCAGACGGAATTTGTAAATAAGATCTTGACATTTTAAAAACCTCTAAACATTCCATATTATTTTTGTTGCAGAATGTTGTTATTGTGATTACCAGCCTGATTGCCTGGCTTATCCCAGATGTTCCCTCCAAACTGAAGAAGAAAATTCGCAGAGAGGCATACATTGCTAGCGAGATCGTGATCCGAACCGAGTTGATGAAAGCCCGAGGACAAAGCCCAGCTGGTAGCATGCTGGATAGCATTATATCCAAGATGTCATTCACAAACCTGCCTTCCAAAGATAATGGCAAAAATGTGTCAGACCTACGCAAACGAGGGAAAGCTGAAAAAACTTCGGTGGACGATGACAACAGTGTTGCGTAGCAGAGTGAGATAGGGTGATTTCAGTTGGTGCTTCTCTTTGTTCAAGAAGACTCTGAGCATTTTTAACTGCAGTTCTTGTTACAAACAATAGCCATCATGTAGCTACTTAATTTGCAACACATCGGGTGTGAAATTCTGTTTGATAGGTCAGATATAAAAATTTATGGCCATAAAATCTTAGGCAAGTTTTTGTAAGGAATGTTCAAGCCAGAGTATTCTCATGGTGCTTCCTGTGATATAGTGCCACTGATATATAATTGCTCATTTTTGGAAAGCCTTGGTAACAATCATTTGGACTGGTTCAGCTTGTGTCATGTGACACAGAAAACTAGAAGTTATTAGTTAATAACACCAGAGAATAACTACTTATATATTCATGAGTCCTTTCTGTGTATTTTGACAATAATTGTAAAATTGAGAGTCATTATTATTTTTGTAACTTCTGTAATTATAGGAATTGAACTTCACATTTAACAGGATTCATGAAGTCATAAAGCTTCCAAATTGACTCCACGATATGCTTCAACATTCATAGATTAATTGAACTTCATATTTTACAGGATTCACAAAGTCATAAAGCTTGAAAATTGACACCACACTATGCATGAACAGTTATAGAGAAATTGAACTTCATATTTTGCAAGATTCATGAAGTTGTAAAGTTTGAAAATTTACTCTTGAAAAATGCATGAACAGTCGTAGAAAAATTTAACTTCATGTTTAACAGAAGTCATTAAATCATGAAGCTTGAAAATTGATTGCATACTAACAGCCTTATGGTGAAAATTGAAGTTGATGTACTCATTACTATTTGGTGGCTGTTCATTAAGAATGTAACTATTTTGTACAATTATTTATCTTTGAAGACATACAAGATGTACCTATATATTCTAGAGTTTGTTACAAACTCATGGGTTGTGATTTGTGAAAAAAATGATTACTCGAATTAAAATGTAATATTTGATACAATCTAATTTCATTCATAATGCAAGTTTATCTTGATGTTTAAAGAATTTTTTAAATAACTGCAAATTATGATGGTGCTGCTATTGGCAGAAATATTAATTTCTTTTATGTTGTGCAGTGATAGGATTCTATGTTTATTTATGTAGCATCCATCACCAGAAGGAGGCCCTCACACCGAAACATGTATAATATACCTATGCTTCGTACTATTTTAAGAGTTGTATGAAGTGGAAATGGATTCTTTTTCTTTAGCGTGCAATATTTATGTGTCTTGTGTGTTGTTTTTTTTTTGTACATTTCTTTGTTATATTAATGGCTGCATGTTCCTCTTGTAGATGCAGTCAACAGTGTGTGAAATACAATGATCTTTTACTATCCAAACAATCAGTATATTACTATGGCACTATCTTATATGGCAGATTGTACCCTCATATAATTAATATGACAGACATAAGCTATTTTCGCTTCCCAAAAGGAATTATGGTCATACTGGCAAGTAACTCTCCCATGCGGAGTGTTTCTTTCACATTTTACTAGCAAATAACACTCCCATACAGAGTGTTTCTTCATATTTTACTGGCAAATAACTCTCTCATACAGAGTGTTTATTCATATTTTACTGGCAAATATTTCTTTCATACAGAGTGGTTCTTTCATATTTTACTGGAATAATAAATCAGAGTAAACTTCACTGTAATGGCTCATACCATGCATGATGCAAGTTTATCAGCTTCATTGCCTGAGCAAAGAGAATTGACCTTACGCGAGACGATAGATCGCTCAACCTACCAAATCAAATGACTTAACCTCCGACAAACATGCAGTATTTGGCAAAGAAATATGTTTCAGTGTAAGTGATATGTTTATTTAATGTGATTTGTATCATTCTTAAAAACATAAAATTACAAAGTTGTATTAATTATACTGCAGTAGACAATATATATGTAGCAGACCTGCCAACTCTTACGATTTTCCCATAAGTCTTACAAAAATTACCCTTAAAATACGGACTTGCGGCATACAAGCAAAAACTAAGGAAAAATGATTGTTGCCTAAAAATCCGGGTAATTGGTTCATCCATGTTTGATATGGATCCGGGTTTCACATTAGAATTAGTAAATTTAGTCAGGGAACCAGACTAACTTTACAGCAGCACCCCAGATGCTTTAAACTGCACCTATTTGTTCATGTAAAGCATCTGCATGATCAAACTGTTGATTATAGAATTTTTTTTAAAATGGCGTTCAGCAAGCGATGCATGTTTAAAACGAAAGGGAAAATAAGCTTCTAAAAAAGTGTTAATAATCAACACAGAAGAATAAAAAGGAGCATTCAGATTCTTGTGAATAAAAGCTGGAAGGGACACAGTTACGTTTATTGGATATCACATGCCAGTTTGAGTATGTCTCTTGGTGGGAAATATGATTGACATCGTCATGTGAAATGTAAAAAGTATTTCCAAGAATTACATCCAGTTGAGAGATAGCAACAAGCCATTGAGTTGCATAGGGTTTGGAACTAAAGTTTGTGCAACTGTACTAGTGGTAAATAAAGTCTACGCATACTTTACAAACTTTTCAGTTGAACATAATGTTTATCATCGCTGCATCGAACTTTTATTTGTGTTTTCCAGCTTTACAATAGCAGTTATTGATATTTTGTTACACCTTACTGAAAACTGGTCAGTCTTATGGAGAAAAGTCAACTGACTTACTGAGACGGACTCATCAGGGTTGGCAGGTCTGATGTAGTTCAAGTTTGTACATTAATAACCTAAGTGTTTTATTTCAGTAAATAATAACAATCAATTGTAAAGCTGTTTAAGAACTTATTCATATGAAAGGAAACTTGCTCCAAAAGATGCTGATGTATTTAGCATATAATGTTATCCTTGTTAATTTTATCTGACTTATGTTTATGCTGCCTTGGAATTATATGAATTAAAATTAATAACAAAATCGTAAATAATTACTGTCTAGAAGTATACTGTTGTACATAATAATTTTAAGGTCTGCTATGTTTGTCAGATGGAATTTTGATCAATGATGTCTGTTGATGTAAACATGTAAATGCATGCTTAATATATCGGAAGATAATTATTTGAAACCTTTATTTGAAACCTTTATTTTGTATTTCTTTATTACTAATTACATTTTTTTTTATCCCCATCCCTCCTTCAACCCAATGAGAAAGTAAAGCATCACTCTAGTGTGTGAAAGATCGAGATGATAAATCATTAATTTTGGGACAAGCCAACATTAAAGTGTAAATTTTCAAACTTTAGAATAATGCAGCCTTGGGTTCAGTGCTTCCTATACAAGACTAAATAATATATATCAAAGCCCGAAAGTTATGGGGTTCTCCACCTGTATTCTTGAAACATTAATTTTTACATATATGTTTTTCAGTTTCAGTTTCTTTTTTTTTTTTCATGCAATCAGTGGGAAATACTTTTATGCAAACAAACACGTTGTAATTGCCATCAATTTTGTCTTTATTCAGCTGATTGTACACGCGACAAGTCATTATCCATCGAAGTTTTGCCTATGTTTTGGGAAAGGAATACATCTAATTCCTCCATTTAGACAATCTGGATATTGACTGTCAGAATTACAAGACTTCTTTTCACTGTTATCGATCGAGAAATCAACAAATCATTGCAAAATTTGTAAATACTTATCATAATTCATTATTGCTACAAGCAGCTTGTTGAAGGAAAATGGTGGACTTAAGCAGTGCCTGGAGGTGTGTCCAATTTACACTCGCTGATTGATTGGTTAATTGATCCAGCGTGATTGACAAGTGGCGATAGGTCAATTGGGGATAGAACTTTCATGCAATTAAGTGACTCATTTGCACTGAATGGAGTCTCCTGTTTGCACTGAATGGAGTCTCCTGTTTGCACTGGTCAAGTTTATGCTTTATTTTTCCAGTTACTGTTTTTAGATATGTTTTTAGACCAAAGAAAGGAGAGAATCTCATTCATTTCTGCCAAGACACTTACCAATGGAAACTTCCATTTCCCATTCTCTGTTATCAGGTGATTGGGATTACATCTAGAATATGCAATTGTGAAAATCCCACAAATTGAAAATTTATCACAAAAGTTTTAATCTGTGAGGGCATAAGGATTGGGCACAAATTTTCATAAATCATGCAAGTTTTATTTACGAGAAATTTAGAAGTTACTCCTTTTGCTCCAGTACAGTGTTGCAGTTGTGGACTGCCATGTCCTTTGAAGATTGATTGCAACAGAAGATTGTCAGATTTGGTTGAACTAATGCTGAAGTTTCTTTATTGAAATGAATATGTCTAATTGTATTCGGCTGAATGTGATTTGACTTTCATTTGTCAAATAAAATAAACCCTTTGTTCTGACAACTTTGGCATTCCTGGGCAGCCATTACTCGTAAACTGAAATGGCAGTCAGCATATTTTGAAAAGTTACCATTTAATTTTGCCAGGATTTACTTCAATAAGGAAAAAGTCCGCAGAGTATGTATAAGAGTACAAATAAAGTAATTTGCCTCTAAGCTGTATAACTGTGTCAATATATGCTGTCATCAACATGAGATATTCTTAAAAATTTTGCCTCCATTTCCCATGTTGATGCTGTCACTAGAGAGCCTCACAGCACTGATCATTATGTCAGTGATATGTCGACTCCCACATCATACCTGTCAGGGTCAATATCCCAATTACATACAATGAAAGACTGGCATCACATGATGGACAACAGTTTATGAGCCATGCAACTTTGTTCTATGGATGAATTTGAATAATTGACGTAGACACTAAAGATGGTAATGCCAGTACATCATGGATGATGTTCAGCAGTATGTTGTCTCAGTTCCTTGTTATTATCTTGAAGAACAAGTCTGTACATGATGAGTTTGTGGAGATTCTTTATTCAGTAATACTTTCTTACGACATCTAAGTTAAAACATTTAATGTTGTTGCAAAATGTTAGGATAGACATTGGAGTGTTTGGCTGTATATGGAAATACAACCTGGTTATGATTTTTTACTGGTCATTGTAAACAAAATATTAAAAAAAATCTTTAAAGTGAGGACTAGGGAAAGAGGATACAACTTTTAATTTTCATATATTTTTAGCACAAGTTGAAAGAAGCTATGCATTGTTCTGCTTTCATTTTAGCTACTTTTTGATGCTGTATTTTGAGTCAACAGAGTTGAATAGCTTGGTACCCCTTTTATCAATGTTAAATCCTGATTCAATCCAGGGTGATACATCATTTTCCCAGTGGCATTTTGCTTGAAAGCTGACAAAATTTGTTAATGCACAGTCATACACAATGTTTGTTTAGATTTTGGTTACAAGTTTTTTCATTTATGTTTCCCAAACCCTTCGATGGATTCTCCTCCTTACTTTGAGTGATTCATTATGAAGTGAGGTCAATTTATTATATGATGCCTCCTCATATTTACCTTAGTGTCAGGGTGATGGTCATAGGAAATATTTGCCTTAGGGTTTTGTTAAAACTGTTTTAGTTGCTCACATTTTCTTTAGCCATTGATGGATTCTGTAAATATTTGGAATGTTAAATTGTGAAGCAAAATGAATTCTTTCTTAAACACACTTGCTCAATCCTTTGATCTTGGAGTCAAGGTTACAAGGTTTATAGTGGTGCTTTGAGTGTGGTTTCAACATGTAATCCCTAATAATCTTGATAAACTTAGAAATGAAACATGTGATCATTTTCAAATGAAAAGAATTCACTTTGTAACAGTGTCATAACCCATTACAGCACTTACACAGTGTGACTTGGCTTAGTGGGTATCAATGACAACATCATAAGTCTCTTTTCTCGGTATCTTCATCATTTTCCAACTGTATAAAGGACACCTGTCATAAAGAACAAATTCATTTGGTCCCTTAAGTGTGCTTTATATAATGGTTTTATTCATTTAACTGGAACTTAAGGCCTAAATATGGTACAATAAGTTTTTTTTATGCTCATAAAGTTAATCACATGACTATTATTTATACTGCAGTTACTCACACTGTATACATTTTGAGATTAATCCTGAATTGACTCTTTTTTATTTCAATTTAGCTCTGTTGATATTTTGCAGATAATCTTGTACATTTCAATCAAAGTACTTGTTCTAAATGTTTCTGATATAAATTCTGCCATTAAATGGAAGGTTATCCTTGGTTTATGATTTTTTTTGCCAATCCCAATTGAACAACATTATTGTATTTGCAGAACTGCAGCTCTAATTTGATATGTTCTTTGATTTTAAAGGTATCATATTACATTCTGTAATCTTTTTAACAGTACTTGTTTCACAATAGATGGAAACTCCTTTCCTTTGTAAAATGATTAAAGAATTCAGCTTCATTTTGCTTTCATTTTAAGACTTGTTTACTTGGTAATTGTAAGCAGTTTTGTCAAGAGGCATGTAGGTTTGTCAAGGGATGTGTTGGTTTGTCAAGGGATGTGTAAGTTTGTCAAATGACATGTAGGTTTGTCAAGGAACATGTAGATTTGTCAATGGACATGTAGGTTTGTCAAGGCACTTATCCCTTGGACAAGTGACTTTTAAAACTGCATGTGGTGTACCAGGCATGTCACAATTTGCTAAAAGAAAGACATGATCTTGAACTCCTGAAGCCTGCAACATTAATTGGAATATGACTTTATAAAACTTACATCCTTAACTGGTTTCAGTTAAATATATGCTTGGTAACAGGTTTGAAAATATATAGGAGTAAGAAAAGTATAGATATTTTTTAAAAATCTGTTCTATTTTCTTGACATTTCTCTAAAAAAAGTACTTTCTAAAAGCCAAGTCCAAAGATGAAGTACTTTTGTTTCCTTTTACAGTTTTAATACCTTTGTAAATTTGCATTCACAAACTGACATGTCAGATCTACTGGTGAGCAATATCAGGCCTGCTTAGGCCTCTTGTTAAATGTTAGTGTCTTTTGTCACATTATAGATTGTTATGATTATATTATTAGTGTATTTAACATTTTAACTTTGTGTAATCAATGCTTAGATGTAATCAATGTTGTAAAAATGCATTATTGTTTACTTAAGTAAATACATTGTAGCTGTACACTAAAAATGCATTCTAGCATTCACATCTTAGCTACAAAACTTTGCAAGATCTATTTTGCCATCTTCAAAATTTTGTTATTGTATTTTTTGTATCAAGATCTGTAGTTCTTTTTTACAATTTGACCTTTACATTTCCTTTTACTTATTTATTTTTTCTTCTTTTTAAAGTTTTCATTAACTCATTGAAATTTTTCAACCATGATTTAAATGTGGTATTTACCAAGCAGATGAATCTCTGAATTTTGTGAAACCCTCAGGAATAATCTTCAAAGTTTGTACATTGGGAACAAAATGCATGCTTCATTTAATGACTCTACACTGCCCTCCCAAAATTCACTCAGTGCTTGTAATAACATAATTCAAAGTCAAAAATTGTGTGCTACAAAGAAAGAAAATTCCAATATATGCTCAATTAAACAGAAGCATGATAAATGATTTATATATTTTCAGTTTTCAGGAGAAAATCAGGAAGATAAAAAAAGTATAGAAGTTAAAGGTCATATAAAATATCTAAGAAGAAATGAAGTGTACAAAACCATCATGGGGGTAGTATAGATTTACCATTTGTATATGCTCACTAAAACAAAGGAAGTATATTGTTATGATGTTCTTCTTCTTCACATGATACCTCATATATTACTGGACTTTTTGTTGTACATGATTTACCTTTGAGATTTTATGGATGGCTTGCACATGTGCTAAGTCAGAAGCTTGTTGATTTGGCAATGAAAAGGCTAAAGGTGAAAGTCATTGTGTCTGAAAGAATAAAAATATTTTCCACAGAATAACAGTTCCACATCACTGACTTGGACCAAACTTTGTGTATGGATTGCACTTGGGGTCCAGAAAAAGTCCATTGATTTGGAGGTTAAAAATCAAGAGTTCAGTGATTAAAAGAATAATGATTTATTCACTGTAACATTAGTTCTTCATCACAGTTTTGGACAAATTCTTGTAGAGGGCTTACACATTAGGTAAGACAGAGGCCTATTGATTTTGGAATCCAAAGGTTAGGGTCATTATGACTTGAAGAAACATCAGTTTTGCACAAAATTCTTGTTCTAGAGTAAGTTCCTTGACCAAACTTTTTGCATGGCTTGCACTTTGGGTATAAACAGAAACCGATAGAGTTTGGGGTCTAATGGTGAAAGGTCAAGGTCATGGCAAGTCCAATAAAAAATATTGGTTTCTGCACAGTAAGTTCAGTTCGAGACTGCATTGACATTGAGACCCTTTGGTCAATAATTGCCCAAGTCAGTCATTCCATACTTGTGTCTGCATGGAGTACTATTAATGTTTTGTTGGCATTTAATATATTGTTTTGAGTATTCAAGTTTAAACTTGCATAAATTACTACTCTCCTCCATTTGGAGTTTTGTGTATCATTTAATATAAATTTTGATCTATAGCAACATTTATATTTACAAATGATACTTGTATGGTTGTTTTTTCATGTTTTGAATTTATATGCAGCTCTATAACTTGTATTGTCTCTCTTTGGAGAAGTTTATTATCTCATAGATGTTATTATTAATTCAGATTTACAATATTTTAGATTATCATCTATTGCCTTAATGGGCATTTTGCCAAGTGTTTTTACATCTTGTATTTGAAGGCAGAAACCTTGTCATGAGGAACACACACACACATATTATTACATGTTTGTCTTTTATATTAGGATGAGGTGATTTTTGTTACATTTTGTTATCCCTCCATTACCTTAAAAAACTATACTCACTTTCTTTCATTTGGATAGATATCAGTGTACCTAATAATTAACTGTTATATACACTTTCAGCCCATTTATTTAGGTATATTTTGATACAGTAAAATACATCCCAAAATGCTTTGCATATTTATCTTTTCTGTTTGCTATGTACATACCACTTCATATCTTGCCCCTACTTGCACAGTCAGCTCTGTTCATTTGCCAGTGGAGTTTTAATCATAATTGTGCCAACTCTTTTAAACAGCCTATCACAGGCAAACTGGAGCTTAATTATATACAGTAGCACCTCGCTAAGACATTCACTATACCACTGTCCCTCTTAGGGCTGTTCCAGTAAAACATATAACAACCCCCCCCCCCGGGACGGCACTTCCAAAAAACTTCTGTAGGAGGTTGTGTTTCGAACTATTTTGATTCACTTCTGTTGTGGGTTGTGTTAACAAAATGAGAAATCGCTGGTGGGGTTGTCAGGAAAAATAACGAATATATATTTAAAATCGCATCTAACCCCCTCCTAGCGGTCTAACGTGAATAAAATATTGGGTCGGAAAATGATGCCAGTACACGCGAGTGCACCTAATTTGTACGAATTCGCGTACTTTTAAAGCAGTAATACGCGTTCCCCAAATTACGTCAACGTCGCGGATATAAAACGTGCTTTGCGCAGTATGCAATTTTTATTCAACTTTTAACTTTAAAAGTGCATTTCGCGACGTAATTCGCGCTGCCAGTAGCAGTGTAGCAGCGTTTGATGCGACATCCAGATTCAGGAAGGCAAACGTTAAAATAGCTGGATACTTCGGTTCGACATGAATGGCTGTTAAACTATATTTGATTGGTTCATTGGGCCCTGGAATAAGCATTTATGGGAGTTTTAACCTTACATTCATCATGGAAGTTTTACAAATGCGTGTTTCAAATAAGGGCCACATAGGAAACCAAAATGGCTGAATCACAACAGGGTTTGTCGTCAGACGACGTTTTCAGTCGGCAAATACTGGCAGGTGATAGCTATGATGACAATGAATTTCATGTATATCAGTCTGTTGGACATTGGGAAAATGTCACTGGAAATACCAGTGTGTGATTTTGGGCCCAAAATTGATGTTGAGTGCGAGTCCGATGTACATGTTGGATGGACAGGATGCCGGTTATATTTATTCAAGATACTCATGTCTGAACAAGCAGACTATGGGAATGTTGGACTTAAAACCCTAATACAGCATTATGGAAGAGAAAAAAATCTGGCATAAGAGGCAGCAAAGCACTGATTCATGGAAGTGAATCTTTGGCAGAGTTCATGTTAGTGAAAACTTTTCTTTTTGGAACAGAGATATCGAAGAGAATACCCATGGCCATGGGGCCATACCTGTGAGATGTTGAAAATTGCACAACCATAAAGAACAGTAACTTGTTCAGGCTAGTTGTGCATATGCACTTCAGACAGCAGGCAATGAAAGGGAGTTCTCAGCACAGAATAATATTCGTACACAGAGGAGGAGGATCATATTCAGAAACAATCAACATATTTAATGCTCATAGGGAACATCAGAGAATCCCCATACAACATAATTAAGTGTGTGTAGATCTCTAGTTGGCAGAACCACTATGGCAACAAAAGAATAACGAGACTAACTTTCATATCATGCAGATGTATTACCAAATGAAGTACATGCTCTCTGTGTGCAAAAATTAAATGACATTAAGCATAAGAAACTGACTGAACTGTGTAAACTCAAAGCAAGATGGATGAAATTTGTCCTGTTTGTGTTTGGTTATTCCTATGTATATTTTGAGGATGTTGATATTTTCTGCAGACCTTTTGGCACTTAGTTCCAAGCCATCATTTGGTATTTGTATTACAAATTGGATTACTGTTATCTAGTACACAACATTTTGAAGCAGTGTCATTAACTAATGATGAAATTGATGAAAAAATACTTGATGTCATTCTGATATATGGATTCTTTACTACACTACTAATCTGTTTCATCCTGATTCTTTTTTACCATCTCCTTTAGTTTTACTGGTACCAATACTTTTAATAAAATTGTAACTTCTATTTTCTTACAGTCTAAATATTTGTTATCATGTATTAAAGGTGTGATAAAGGTAAAATGTGCATAGTTTTGTTGTAAAATCTAAAACTATTAATTAGCAAGAGACTAAAGTATAAAGTGGGTCAACTTCATGTGTGCAAAAATTATTGTCATCAGAGGTCTCGCTAGGATTTTAAAACTAGGAGTCCAGGACTCATAATTTGGTAAAAATAGGAGTCCCACCAGCAAAAGTTGCAATCCCCACTAAGCCAGGCATCACATACTTTCTTCTTACACTTGGCTACTGTCGCATCCGAACTATCAGTTCTAGCAACTTTAGCACATTTCTGAATCTCTTTGAAATCTTCTTCATTTTTCCGTTTAACCCCAAAATACTTGTCTAAATTTGCAAACGGCATTTTGTCCAAGTCTCTTGATTTCGAGTTCGCAGGCAGTATTTATACGGCAACAATCGGAAATGAAATCAATAACAGTGATCGCATTGGGCTTCACCAGTGTCGCAAATTGTGGTTTTGTTTTCCTTATTGGCGACAAAATATAACATCTGGCGATATTTTTGGCGACAACATTTTTGGCTGACAAAAACGGTATATGCAGTCTTGGGTTTGGAGTGGAGAAATTCAAAGGCACCATGACAGGAAGCCGCAAACTTGGATATAAAAATGCACTGGAATCTATTGTTACATAAACAAATCCTTATTTCATATTGACAAACCACCCTAACAGTACATTGTTATATCATAATTCTCTTATGCTGATATCTGGCCTTGATAATATATGCTGTAATATAATCAAACTAGCCATGCAACTGACTAGCTACAATCGACCACCTCTGAGGGCGGGAACGTGAAATGACTACAGTCGACCACACGACGGCAATTTAAAAAAAAAGACAAAAAACAAAAAAATAAATAGTTTTGCTGCAACTTCAGTGAACACTGATTACCTCTGAAGCACCGATATATACTCAGGAAATTTAAAAAAAAAAATAAAAAATTGTC